>CM031962.1:34793082-34823082 GCA_018749465.1 Paracanthobrama guichenoti | reverse complement strand
ACCACCTTTAAGGGGCGTGTAGAGGGCATTCCTTAGCGAGTCGGTGCTGTTTTGGCAACATGTGTAGGACAGTCATAATGTTTTGGCTCATCGGTGTATGGATTTATTTTATCCCCAGAAATGTCACTTTTGTCGCCATTTTTTACTCGCACTCTCTGACCCTTAGAATTCAACAGGCTGATTTTTGTTTCTGTACCTTTAAGACTTTTCATTCAGAGTGTCTTGATGTAACTCCATCTTGAGCTTTGATTATTTGCATGAATAAAGTGTGTGTGATATTTGCTTCATGCGATACCTGTGTCGGTGAGGTGGGCTCCAGACGGTAGTAACCAAAAGGTCTGTTCACACTTCTCTTTTCAAAATAGGCAACATCACAACCCTGTAATGAAATCAGAATGAAGATCAGCTCTAGCAATCACATTTAACCGAATCTGATCTTTAAAAAAAAGAGAAAAGAGTCGTTTGATTCTCTCACCTGTTCGCTGTAGTCGTTAGCGTCGATGTCGTCGCTGTTGGAGTGTCCTCCAGGGCTCTGCACATCTATCCCGTGGCTTTCCAGGATTGTGGCTTCTTGGAAAAAAGACCCTGTCATGAAACATCTGAAACTCTTTAAAAACCACTACCACAACAAACGAGCATTAGCAAACCTTTCACTGCCAATAAACAAACCAGCAAACTCCTGACTCATTTGACCAAGTTTCTTCGTCATTTCAAATATCTTTTATATAAATCAGGGTTATTATAGTTAACTAAAACCATAAAAACATGTTCATTACGCATTTCTTCAGCTACTTGCCAAGGAAACATTTTATATTTAGTTTAACTTGATGTACTAAAATAACTTAAACTGAAATAAAAATTAATAACTATATCAACATTTTAAAAAAGCAAGATAAAAATGACATTGCCCTATCCGGACGGTAATTGTTTCTCGTGGGGTCGTCAGGTATTTTCATCATTTACAGGGGCTAGTCTGTGATTTTATTGCCATCCAAATCCAGATTGTCCGTGTTTTTCTCCCACCACCCGGGCGAATGACCTACTGTTTTAGACAAACGCCAAGGTCGTGTGGTGATTTAATTGAGTTTAAGGATATATCACTTCAAAATTCACAGTTTACATCCTTTTTGGCCACTGCAGAGCACCGTACGGTTGCGCTACGCTGTAATTTGGATGCATTTTAAACCTCTAGACTTTTATGACTGAAATGCTGACAAGTATTTACAAGAACAATACATCTCAAAAAATAAAAAGAATAACAGCACCAAACATTTGAAATGCGCCGTTATTACGGCAGCGATTATATGTGTTAAAATAACCGCAGCATTATGTTCACCTCATGTAAATCAGAGGCTGTATTCACTTATTTCCGCTCATTTCCATGTGGAATAAAATCACATCCTTCATTTTGAGATAAAATACAAAACCATTTTAACTGTGCGTCTATAATCTTCCTATTTTAAAACTGATTTAAATAAATTAAATAATAATTAGGATATTATTTTCCTATTATTAAATGAAATATGCATTTATTCTTCTTATACCAAGCATATGATATTTTATTTACAGCATACAATCATGTTATTGAGCACGTGCGCAGGTAACAGGATCACAAAACTCGCTCCTCCACCGGGAATAAATCACCATCCGAATGCACATTTATTTTCACGTGAGAATTACCGTCTGAATAGGACTATACACTACAAAATTATTATTATTATTATTAAAACTTAAAAAAAAAAAAAAAAAAAAGGAAAAATACTGATTACTAGAGCTGCACAATTCTGGATAAATTGAGAATCACGAATGTTTTTTTGTGAAATGGAGATCGCTATTCTCCCACAATTCTGTAGGGGGAAAAAAACAGACAACTAAAGAAAATTACATGCAAACTAGAGGTTCTGACAAAATGGTCATTGCTTTAGTCTATTTAAAAGATATATTAATTTGAACAAATTAATAAAAAAAAAAATTAGATTGGAGTCAATGTCATATTCATCAAGACGTGTTTCGTTATTGGATAAATCAGCGTTTGTGAATAAATCTTTAACGATTCAATGACCAAACACTCACTTGCCGCCACCTGCTGGTGTAACTAGGTTTGGGTATCGTTTGGGTTTTTATGATACCGGTGCCAAACCGGTACCGGTGCCTGGACTGATACTTTTAAGAAAGAGCCACAAAACGATGGTGGATGACAATAAAGAATGCCTTTTTATTTAAAAAAAAAAAAAAAAAAAAAAAAAGTAAACCGTAAAAGCTAACCCAACTACAATAGGCCTAATTTAACACTAAATAACAGTAACAGTACTAATAACAGCAAAGTATGCTGCAAACCGTCTTCAAGGTTCAGCATTATTGTGCAGAAATATGACCATATTCTCTGGCTAAATATTTTAGAACGCATCGCCTTATTGTTTCCATGGCGACGCGTCGTGCTTCTCACATGACACACATCAGCCACAATAGCGCTGTATCGCAGATGTAGGCTGTCGGCTTTATTACGTTTTTTTTTACATTCAAAATACACAAACGTGTTAACTATGTCATGAACTATCTGATACTCTGATTTTCAAATATGTGAATGTGTGTTACTTGATCTGTAATGCGCGATGGGTTTGCGCCTCAGAGAATCGGATCTGTCGGATTTACATCACGTCTCGCAAAATACATACAAGTGACCGGTGAACTGGGAGAAGAACAGAGTAAACCATATAGTTAACTATATAATGTGTATTTGACATAAATAAGACGCGTAGTCAAATTATAACTTTTTGAAATGATTATTATTGCCACTTCCATAGACATCAGTGTGTGTTTTTCCATAGTTGTGATATGTGTCTGTCTCTGGCTTGGCGCCAGTCAAAGCGCAAAAGCATGTTTGAATTTAAGTGGCACTGAAATCTGCGTTCTGATTCGGGCCGGTACATACCGGTTATATAGGTAGGGTTTCAGTACCCAACCCTAGGCATAACGATAAGCAATCCAATGTCAAAATACTTTCAAAAGATGATTTATCCCAGTACAATTTTATCCACTGTTATTTAAATATTTGTAACTCATAGCTAACGACGATGTGTGGTTGAAAAGACTGTTTGTTTGTGAAGCTGCTTCATACTGTAGCCTACATTTATGGCAGCTGCTCTCTCCGGATCAGCGCCAGCACGACACAGATTTGAATGTTGCACTTGCAGTGTGATTATGATCGTACTTTCAAAGGTTAGCCAAAGTCCCTAAACTCTTTGGTTTAAACCAGGGGTGGGGAACGTTGATCCTGGAGGGCCACTCTCTTGCAGAGTTTTGCTCCAACCCTAATCAAGGTCTTCAGGATTACTAAAGTTACAGGCAGGTGCGTGTTTTTTTTTGTTTGTTTTTTTTTTCAGGATTGGAGCTAAACTCTGCAAGAGAGTGGCCCTCCAGGATCCACGTTCCCCACCCCTGGTTTAAACCGTTTCACCAGCGGAGCGTTTCGATGCCCATATCAATGAATGAGAGCGTTCACATCCGAAGCGTGAGAGCTGACCCTCTCATTCATTAACGTGGGCAGCGGCAAAACGCGCTGTTCACACTCCGCTGACGCATACGATGTGAAATGGGCATAAAAGACACAGCAGGTGCTCATTTAGGAATAAGATCTGGTGGATGTTTGAATCGAGATCACGATCTTTTAACGATTAATCGTGCAGCTCTAATGATAACTATGATAGCATCTCAATTACACCAATATAAATCAACTAAAACACGTTACCAATATTGGCCCTCCTCTTGATCTCTTTGCGTCGATTGGCAAACCAGTTGTAGACTTTTAAGGACGTGACTCTTTCCAAGTCAGACAACTTCTTTCCTAGGCAGGAAATCAAGACTGAAAGGTCAGATATGATTGCAAGAATAAAAATGTAATAGTTAATTTGTAGTGCAACAGTCACAAACACAGCCGTGCAGATTCAGACACATCAGCGTTTCTACCTGGTTTCTGAATAACAGCATTGCAGGCGTTGGCGATCTCCTCTCGTTTGGCTTCATCTGGATATTGATTATCGCTGAAATAACTGAGGAGGGAACAAAATAATTATTTCAAACTGATAGCTCTGGTTTCTAAAATATAAGCAGCCTACAGTTTGCTAGACCAGCCTGTTTGTTGGCATAAGCTAAAAAAAAAGTGCCTTTTATCCTAATTTGAATGTTATTGAGACCTAACACTGACAAAGACTTTGTTTTCTTTCCCTCGCTCTCTCTCTCTTTCTGTCTTACCTCTCCATCACAGCGAGACATTCCTTCCTCCAGGTGAATCGACTGCCTCTGCGCAGACGGAAGCTTCCAGGGGCGGAGCTTATGGGGGGCGGAGTCTGACGCCACTCCATCTCATCCAGAGATACAGGGGTGGGTCGCATATTTAGTGTGGCACCTGAAAATATATACGCTACCATTCAAAAGTTTGTGGGCGGTAAGGTTTTTAAAACGAGTTCCTTTCTTCTGCTCATCAGGGCTGCTTTTATTTAATCAAAAATACAGTAAAAACAGCTATATTGTCTATTTGAATATATTTTAAAATGTACTTTATTCTGATGGCAAAACTGAATTTACAGCATCATTAATCCAGTCTTCAGTGTCATATGATCCTTCAGAAATCACGCTGATTTAAAGGCACAATATGTAAGATTTTTGGATATACCAAAGTTACCTTTGATTATTTTGTAGAAACCATGGAAACACCAAAGACGCTTTAATATATATGATGTGTTTTATTAGACAGGTGAGCAACTGTTTGGATCATTAATCGACAGATGAATTTACCGCGAGTACCATGTTTTACCATGCGTAATATCGATCTCTCACTGCAGTGTGAACAAGCGTCTCATAGTCGCCGCAGAGCGAACGCACAGAGTAGCATTATAACATAACTTTCAACACACTCAAGTAATGTATCTAATATGATAAAACAGCGCTGCGTTACCCCACATATGCATGAGCGGAAGAAGAGGAAGCGCTCGTCTGCGGCAGAATAAAAGCCCCGTGAAATCAAGGCGTCATCAAGCCATGCCTTTGTTTTGAATAAGCGACCTCTAGCGGTGAAAAATTACATGTTGTGGATTTAATAATTTTTTTTCATGATTCTGTGATGAATAGAAAGTTCAAAAGAGTATTTATTTAAAATCTAAATCTTTTGTGAGATTATAAATGTCTGTCACTTTTTATCAATTTAATGCATCCTTGCTGAATAAAAGTATTAATTTCTAGTAAAAAATAAAATTCTCAAACTTTTGAACGGTAGTGTACATAAACAGTTCGGCCAGTACTTGTACTTGGATTCAGCCTTATCTTTATAGATCTACCGACCTACGGTAAATTCAAAACAAGTGAAGTTTGTTAACCTGGCGTGGTCTTCTCAAGCTGGTACCAGCGGTAGAAAGCTCGTTTCTTCTGTTCGCTGAGATCTGAGCCCTGCTGGAGGAGCCAGTGAGAGATTCTGCTCTGACTGATGCCTGAGAAAGAAAACATAAATCAATAACAAATTAATGCAGTGGTCGATGAAAGAATGGTCAGAGTAATGACAAAACAACAGCCCAACATTCATAATTCTGTTTAGTAATTATGATTAAATCCATTGCACATAGCTGTTCTGTCCTCGCTGAAAGCAAAATGCTGTTAAGACACAACCTGGTTAGGACAGTTAACCCCAGACGTCACGCCCATTGACCACTGGCTGAAAGTCTGATGCGTATAGGCACACCTAAATGGAAACCCTTTAGGACTTTCGAAGTCGTCATCTGACTGGTTGAAGTCTCCAGAATGTCTGGGAGACGTGTGTGTCGCATTCTTTAACGGTCCGCCTGGAAACCAAATATAACCCAAACCCCCTCGTGGAAGAAGAAGAACCATGTTGTGTTTACAACTGTGACAATGAGCGCCAGGATCAAGATTTTCAAAAGAAGGTAAAGTTCACGGCAGACTCTTTAAAATGTGTCCAAGAGTTTTACCCACCGGCAGTGTTCATTTTGACATCAGATTTTGATTTAGTTTGTCATTATTTTAGTCACATGAATCGACTAAATATAAGCTTTTAGTCAACTAAATCTACAGCGGATCTAATGAGTTTAGTTATTTTGTAATGTATTAATTGAGCATTTAAGCATTACATAACCGACAGTTCCTTGCATACATGTCAAAACTGACTTTTTGACATTAAAAATACATGAAAGCGGGCTCAATTCACATATATATTATATATAGTTCTTATAACGTACTTCTGTTTTAGTTAGTATATCAGGTTAAGCTAAAGCTTCAAATAAGTTTATTCTTTAAATTTCAGTTAACATTTATTTAATTTCAAGTAATGAAGATTTTTCAATGGTTTGTTAACTATTATAACCCTGATACTTTATTTAATAATGTCAAATACTGTTCTTAGTCTTTCCTCCTGACTATGAATTAAATGGGAATTAAATTAAATACAATTTATTGTGTAACCAAAAAACGTGACTTTTAATTACAAACAAGCTCAAAATACACCGTGACTTTTATTTTGAAATGTCTGTGCAGTTGCAGCTGCTCATTCATTGTTACAGCCGTCTAAAACATGTAAACGGTGTCATTACTCAGCATTAGTTCATAAACTATTACCTAGCATAAATGTGTGCTATTCATTGATTTGAGCCGCTCTGAAGCGTTGTCGCGTGAGCCTGTAGAAGCTCAACAGCGCCGTGTTTTCCCGCGGTTAGATCCGCACTTTACATTTCAAATGTGCGCATCTGTTACACGGGACATCCGTTCTAACTGGATCTCTTCCCTAATTGGTCCCTCCCTAACATTTGTCTTTTATTTGTTGATGAAAATGACTTGTCAGTTTGTGTCATCCAAAACGATTTAGTTATCGTCAGGTTGTTGACAAATTATTCGTCAATGAAATTAACACTGCACACTGGTCTGTTATTGTAGGAGCGTCGCCGATAACATTTTCACGCCCCTAAACATGACACGGAACAAAACGAACTGTGATTGGTTGCTTTACATGTCAGTCAGACGGCCTCTGGGCAGTCCTTGGCCAATGAAAGCTGCGATGGAGTCCAGACCGTCTGCCGTCCGTCTGATGGTCTGGCTATGCGAGACTAGCACTGTGTCTGAAATCGAATATTTCCCTATTATATAGTAGGTGGAAAAACAGTAGATAAAGTCCCCGGATGACCCAATACTTCCGCTGAGATTCTGAAGTGCGCAAACAATGGATGCTTTACCATCCCATGAGGATTTATGAATGGAAGCGGAAGGGATGTAACTGACGCTGGTAGCTCACATGATGACAACATGGTGGATGTCGGATTACATTCATAGTATATAGAAATTTTTTTTTTTTTTTTTTTAAACAGTCGCAAAGTAATTTCAAATTCTAATGAAGTGTGTACAGACGCAGCTTAGGACACAGCGATTTAAGGAATATTCCAGTTTCAAAACATCATCTGTGACACGCTGTCGATTTACCACAGACAATAATTTTGACTCCGCTCTGCGTCGTGTGTAACAACGCCCTTTAACTGTTCTAAATTTACTATAAACCACGGCTTCACAGGGGTTACCGCTTTTATAAAACAGTTATACCGTATTTATTTAAGCAGTGGCGCAGTAATACTGATGAATGTTTTAAATGAGGAGGCAAAGTCCTCTTTTTTTATTTTTTTAATATATATATCAAATGTAAATTTATGTCTGTTACACTTAATTTTCCTGGTTAAACATTACATAAAAAAGAGACCAAACACAATTCTATGTGTATTTCCATGTAATGTAATGTTCCATTTAAAACCAAGTATAAATTTCAAGTTAGTGTTTTACGCGTTTTTACATTTATTCCAAAATAATAACCAAAGGCAGTAACGATTTAACAATATATAATATTTGTGAACTAATGTTCAGCTTTTTTTAATAGTCAACTTATTTTCAGCTTGTACTAGTCACAGACACAAAGCTAAATAAACTAAAAATAATAGACCATCCCAATGTTTTTGTCTTGTGGCTGTTCTTTTGAAACTGTATTTTAATCTGTTAATTCCAGTGCAATGTCTGGCCCCGTAGACTTGTATTGTAAGTGGATTACTGTAATTGGGGTGATAGGGTGATGACAGACTGACCTGTGACCTGAGCCACCACAGCTTGAGAGATGCGTCTGTTGCCCAGAAAGGCTTTGATTTCCTCCTTCACCAGGGTGCTGTCCCGCCTGCACACATCACAGGATGCAAATGTGAGAAGATTGTCATCAAACTCAATCGCAGAGCAAATGACTCTGTTTACACCTGGCAAACACAATCACACTATTTGATGGCACTAAATTCAGGTCGGGTTCAGAGTGAGTTTGAATTATAGTACTACTATACATACTATCATAGTTCAGTTTACAGTACAGACCTTGTGCGCCAGAAAAATAAGTGCACAGGCATCTTTTGAATTTTGCGTTTGAACTTTGGTTTTTGCAGTATCTCTGTATATGTCTATGGCATCGATGTCGAAGAGTAATTAGCTGGTGAAGTGGATTTACTTATTGTAGAGTTAGCGAAAGTTGTGATGAGCTTTGTAATATTTGAAGCGGATGTCATAAATGTCAGTAGACCGGGAAGATTTCAAAAGGTGCGGTCCATTCGTAAATCTGTCAGATCTTAAGCCTGGAACACAGTTTTTGTGCGTCGGCCAACTAAGTTTCCTCAGTGTGTTACGCAGGCGCAGAACGGACGTGCCACTTGGCCGTCGGATGTCGAGCGTCTGCATGGTGTGTCAGGGCAACTTTGGACCCAGACGTGTCCGACGTGAGCCAACGCCGCAGTCTGCTTTCGTCTCCACTAGTTGGTCGGTTTGGTGTGTTCCTAGCTTTACACCTTCATGCTGTGGAAATACAAACTGGAAGACAGAACACAGCGAGCGCAGCGCTGAAAAGGGGCGGGACTACATAAGGTCTATAGTTGAGAAGTTTCTTTGGTTCATTCATCTCAGGGCTTCAGAATGCAACTAAAATGGTTGCAGATGTATTTAAAAAACAATAATAAATAAATGCATGCCTGCATGCATCAAATTATTCTTTTTCTTATTATTATTTAAAATAAATCGCAACTTTTAATATTTATGTAGTATTTAAAATCCATAGGTCAAAACAAAAAAATGCTGTAGTACATACTGTATATATTCCCTATTGTTAAAAAAAAAAAGCTTTTTTTTTTTTTTTTTTTTTATATATTTTTATCTTAATAGATAAAATAAAATCTATATAGTCTACGTTTTGGTTACACTTTATTTTAAGGTGATGTTGCATTGTAATTACTCAAAAGTACTGAGTAATATTAATTAACTACATGTACTTACTATAGAGTTTGGTTTGGTTAGTTGCTTGTAATTATGCATAATTTACTGTAACAACTATAGTAAGTACATGTGTAACTACGTCACCTTAAAATAAAGTATTACCTAAGTTATTAATGTTTTTCAGTTATTTTAAACTTTTGTTTTTTTTATATTTTAGTTCAGTTAACGTTCATTTTATTATAAGTATTAGTTTAGTTTAGTTTCAGTTTAAGTGAACTATAATAACCCTGACCCACACAGACCTCATGAGCTCCTCCACCTTGTCGTCTATATCCAGGTCCTCCTCTGAACCCTCCAGCGTGTACGACCTCATTGCTGCGGCACTGTTTACCGGGCAGCGGTTCGGAGATAGTTTCCCATTGGGTGTGGCCGCCAAAGCATCCCGCCCATTCTGCACCATGGCGACCAGAGAGACCGGGGAGGGTAAGACCACGGGTGGGGACGTGGCGTAACTGTTGTTGGGCGATGGCGATAAGTTACCGTGGAACTGCGTCTGCGTCGCTATTGAGGTGGTGGAGGAAGTTGCCATAATGGCGCTGCTAGTGTTATTTGAGGTGGGTGTAGTGCTGGAGGTGGTGCTGTTGGTGGCGTTGGAGTCCGATGGGCCGCGCCGGCCGAATTTGTCCCCGTGCTCACGGTCGAGTCGCTCCAGGGTGTCCAGGGCGTGCACGATCTCTGGTTTGGTCATACCTGTACGCCGCAGTCTCTGGAGCAGGTCGATCTGTTCGATGGTGAAGCGTGGCTCATCTGTGTAGTGAGACATTCTGATGGGACACAGAAGCAAACATTATTGCTGCTTAGCAGCCCAATACACAATCACATGTGCATCAATGGCCATTATAGGAGAAGAAACAAACAGAAGCTACATTCAGAATTGTGAGTCTGAGTCTGTGCACGGCATACTGTGTAGGTTGGGTGACATTTTTACCAGGTACTTTAGGGATGTTTATCTCAATAACTGTAAAGAAAGACATTTATAGAAGTGTTATTGACATTATGCCAGAGCTGCCTTGGTCGCTCTGTCTGCCATTGTATGTGATGTGATGTTTGTATACTGTAATATTTCCAGTAAATAGTAGGCTACTATGAATATGAACTATATACTATGAATATATTTCCCACAAATTCTGTGTTGTGTATTTTCTGATAATCAGTTGAAGACAAAACATTAAATTAATTGAATTTATCTTTTAATTTATGTAATTTAAACTTTGAGCTTTATACTGTTAAAATTAAAACAGAGGAAAAATTATGATTTATTACTTAAAAATAACGTTGATAATTTATCATTACATTAGTGTTAGTATTATTATTGTTATTACATTGAGACGTCACTAACTTCTACTGTACAACAGTCTTTTTTTTTTGTCAAGTTAAACCAAACTTATTTTGACTTATTTGAGTTTGTGCGGTTATGGTGTTTTTATTTTCTCAAATAAACGGCAAAATGCTCATGAAGTGACTCTCAGAGTGGCTCTGGAGATAAAGTTCATGCATTCATGTTCTCGTGTGTGTGTGTGTGTGTGTGTGTGTGTGGTAAATTAAACCTTTGCAACATTGTTGACAAATTACCTCAAAATGTTGCACAATTAAGTGAGTGTCATCAAATTAGCATCGAAGGGTGGGTTGCACCAATAAATATTAATCTTAAATCTAGATTAAATCAAGGTTTATCCAATTATTCTGTTGCACCAAACTTTAAACCTTGTTTAAAAATAAGCATCATTTTGATCCTGGATTTAATTTATATGCAAGGTAAATTCTGTCACTCATCTTGGTGTAGAACAAAGAAAAGAAGAGGATATATTTAGCATTTAACAGACATTATCCGCATCCCGGACAGCAGTGATGATGAGATGAGCGCCAGTGATCATTTCTCAGGCCCGCTCCATGCCTGGCTCATACATTATGGTGCCATATTACTCCATTAATTGATACTATAAATATATTTCCAGGCTTATGAAAGCCGCATAATGTTTTCATTGCCTGCTTGATCAGTAACGGTCTCTCTTCGTAGCGGTTTATTAAGACAGTTGACATTTTACAACAGTTGACAACTTAATTTCCTTTATCAGCAAGAGCTGCTATTGTCCGTAAGTGTTTCTGGTGGTCAATAAAAAAGCAAATGGAATATTAAAGCCACAATATGCAATTTTTCATCGCTTATTTAAATAAACAAAGGCATGGCTTGATGACGCCTTGATTTCACGGGGCTTTTATTCTGCCGCAGACGAGCGCTTCCTCTTCTTCCGCTCATGCGTATGTGGGGTAACGCAGCGCTGTTTTATCATATTAGATACATTACTTGAGTGTGTTGAAAGTTATGTTATAATGCTACTCTGTGCGTTCGCTCTGCGGCGACTATGAGACGCTTGTTCACACTGCAGTGACAGATAAAACATTGTTCTAGTGGTTTTTGGATATTTTAATCCAAAAATCGTACATATTGTGCCTTTAACGTTGTTACGTCGTAAACGTCGTCCTAATTTCTTTTTCATCGGGGTTATACTAAAAAATGTCCTTATAACGGCAGTGAATGGGGAGCCCAAAAAAGTGCATTTACACTCTAAAAAAGGCTGGGTTAAAAACAACACAAGTTGGGTTGAAAATGGACTAACCCAGCGATTGGGTTGTTTTAACCCAGAAATTGTGTTGTTTTAAGCAAACATTTAACCCATCCACTGGGTTAAAACAACCTAGTCGCTGGGTTAGTCCATTTTCAACCCAACTTGGGTTGTTTTTAACCCAGCATTTTTCAGAGTGTATCCATCATAAAAGTAATCCACACGGCTCCGGGGGGTTAATAAAGGCCGTCTGATGCGAATCGATGGGTTTGTGTGAGAAAAATTGCGAAGAAAGTGTAACGCCTCTCCCAGTTCAAAATGCTTACGTCAACCTTTTCCGTAAGTTGACGGAAGGCGGTCAGCCGGAAGCCAGATATTTTACTTTAGAACGTGTTAAATATGGATATTTTCTTACAAAAACGCATCACTTCGTTTCGAAGACCTTTATTAACCCTGTAAGTCAGTGTTTCCTGTACCGCAATTCAGCATCTTTGCTGAACCTTTGAACACTTAAATGACTTTTAGGCACTGGATGTCGTTTGAATCAATCCAATCCAATGACTCGCTCAATTACTGAACCGTTCTAGCCGAGTTAACCGTTTCAGTCATTAGTTTTAGTTCTGAACCCTAGAAACAGAAGGTCGAGTGCATTGCAAGTTTCACTTGCTTACAGTACACCATATACTTTCTACTGCATGTTTTCTTTCAAGAATAGTAGGACGTACGCCATTCTGAACAAACCCACAATTCGCTTGGATCAAGACAGATTAATTATAATTTCAAGCGTTCCGCCATCTCATGGCAGTCGAGTTATGATGATAAAAGCAGGATTCATCTGACCTACTTAAAATTCTGTTTATCCAAGACGGCTTTCATCAGCAAGCACGAGCAATTACTGTCGCCGTTGTCATGGAAACCATATACCACCCAATGACGGATGAGTATGGGATTTATGTAACTCCCGATTGAAGCGCAGAATGCAAATATGGAGCGTGTTTTGTTTAACCTCCTAATCTAGAGCACATGGTTTGATATTAAGCAAATAGTTATGCATAGTCCTATTAATACCAGGCGGTAATGGATGACTAGCCAACCTGGTTACATTTTAACCGTGTTCTTCTCACTTACTCTGAACATAAACTGCACATTAATGCTATTTTATCATCTTCCAGGTAATATGAGCAATAGTGATGCTTGACTACGAATCTTTATGCTAGTTCGCGAAAAAAAAAAAAAAAAAAATTGCATGGAAAAGTTAATAACAGACTGGTGACCTAGAGACCTTGTGGCAATTTAGTAACTCCTATAACTTAACCATCCCAGTTGCGCTGCTGGCTTGCTGTGAAATTCCTCACTGATGTGGCATTATTCCAGACCTACTATATTTACACAGGTTAACCGTTAACCTTGCACAGCTGGAGCCAAAGCACTTGCCACTAAAAAAAGGCTCAGCGAGCTCTTGTGCTGCATAATTGCTTCCACTTAGATCTCAGATGATCCTTATAAAAGTCTGTGATAGGAACGTGGCAGCCGCTGTGGGTTTCTAAAAATACATCGCTGTGAGGCTTTGAGTGAGACAGAAATTGTGTGTGCAATGAAAGTGATATAGTGATGCATGCGATGTGACATCATTTAACATGCACAGGGGGTTTCACCCATACGCCCTGCTGCATTAGTGCTCATGTGGTGCTCTTAAACGCGTAAACCCGCCGCTGGAGCATTAAACACTGCAGGCGTTCACTGCAGGGCTGTCAGCTGCAGACACTGCAAGTCAAGGGTGCAGACCTGCACCGCATGCACACGTGCACCAGCTCATCTGACTGCATCAGGCAAGCCAAAGGAGTTCACTTAAAGCTTTAAATAATAATCCACATGAGAATCCATGTGCCTTTCTTCTTCTTTTCATTTAATAAGTACTCGTGCAGATGTGGACATCATGGAACATAAATCTTGCAAGGAGGAAAATGTGTGGATTTTTGCACTATAAAACTGATTTGCTTGTTTTGACAACATGTTCCTCATTTGTGGTTTCCAAAATAGTACTACATGTTATAGTAAACTGTGTGTAAATAATTATTCATGTTATGGTTTGGCTATTAACATGTAAATCTAACCTTTAAACCCTGCATCACAAGTTAATATACACGCTCATTCATTCAGGTGTTGCAAATGACCTCCCAGAGTTTAAAACCAGGAGTTTCTATAAAGTGTGGCGTTGCAAAAGGATGCATCCCAAAGAGGAAAGAAATCTTTTCCCATGCATCTCCATACGCTCCTCATATCCTCAGACAGACACTGGAAACTCAAGCTATGAACGCGGATCAGAATAACTCCATGCAGCAGAACTCATGATCAATGAGGATTATTGATATATCACGTTCTTTTATATTCATTTCCATCTGTGCATTGCATTAGAAAGGGCTTCTTCAGTCAACCTGACGAAGCCCAGACTGTGTTTAATATGAATATTTTCTAAATGCATGTCATGTGATGGTGATAAATGCACAGATCTACGCCCATCATCTCTATGCATGAAAAAAAAACTGCATATCCAGCATTAGAAAAAGACAGCCAGCGTGCTAATGTAGACACATTTAACACGCGCTTATGCATTAAAACAAATGGTGTTTTTCAACCTATACAAACAAAAATAAGTTTTGCATGACTCGTTTGTGTCCTGACCTCTGCAAAGAGACACCAAAGGGTTTAAAATCACAGCACACATAAATCTCAATGGGGCATTCACAACATGATTGAATATTAAATATGAAGAACATGCATAAATACATGAGTTCAGCACTTTCACACTGGGAAAACTGGCTAAATAACTCATTAACTGACACTTATATTACTTTATAAGCTATCTAGACATGTAAACAAGCTTATCTCGATTTAAACTGCATACACGTGCCGATTAAAATTAAACCACGAAGCGTGTTTTTAACAAGATAAACAAAACGAACTAAATTATCCAGGCGGCTAGTTAGCTTAGCACGAGCCAGCACAAAACTGACTCTCCTCAGGGGTAAAAGCCCATTTCTTACCTGGAATGAGGAAAATACACAAAATATCAGCGCAGCAGATCATTTAATGCTCTCTGTCAGGTGATGAAGATGATATTTTATGTGATGTTGTGAGGAAGACTCGCCCTGACTGACTGACTGACTGTCTTTGTCTGACTGACAGCAGCCGCGATGACGTCAAGCCGCACGCCTCGGATAGACTTGGGAAATGTAGTTCTTTAATAATCGCGAACGCGCCGCCATATTGAATGTAGTTGACTGGTGTTTTTCTCTTGCCGCTTGTTTTCACTTTTTCAGTCAAGAACCCGAAGTAAATGAGAGAGACGCACGGTTTCCTCAAATTAACTTAAAAAAAAGCCCTGTTTAAAGTTTGTCTTATTAGCAAACAAGTGCTCGAGGATGTATTGATGGCATCTGTGGAGGATAAACATGATATGGACATGCTATCTTCAGGTACTCCGTCCACTAAATAAAAAGAAACAAGCGTTATGAGAAGTTAGAAACATATAATATTTAGTAACCCCAAAATAAAATAGCAAATGCGGCCTTTTTTATTTTGGTTGTCAAAGCGGCCAGTAGAGGGCGCTGTTTTGTACCGTTAGCTCTAAACTGATGGTCAACCAAATGACAATGAAATCTCTGTCCAAATGAGCTCAGTATCTGATGAATGAGTCTCCTGTTTCATTGCTGTACTTTAATCTACATATTGTACCTCTCTAAAATGAAATAATATGCAGGAATGCTTCAGTGCCGCCCACAGTCACTGCTGAAGTAAACTAGCATTATTATCACGTCTTGTGTTGTAGATCCACAGAAAAGCAGCGTTTATGTGTCCAAGATTGACATATTTACATCTGTGGGTGATGTTGTGCATATTCTAATATATTACATTTGTTCTGGACTCCTCACAAATATACTGTGGTAGTAATAGCATTTTGCATTTTTTTTTTTTTTTTTTTGATGTTGTTGTCTGAAAGATTTCTTAAAGGCACAGTATGTAAGATTTTTGGATTTAAATATCCAAAACCACTAGAACAATGTTATATATTTTGTTGAATTGTGTTATCCCTAAATGTTTCCAAGAGTGTTTAAATCCAGAGAAATAAGCAATTTTAACCAGGACACGGACCGTGTCCATGCGTCGCCTATCAATGACATCAAACCCGCGTTACCCTCGATTTTATTTTGTAGAAACCATGGAAACACCAAAGACGCTTTAATATATGATGTGTTTTATTAGACAGGTGAGCAACTGTTTGGATCATTCATCGACAGAAAACTAGTCGTTGTTCTCCAGCTCATCACAGTTAGTCGTCTTGTTTAAATCTGGTGCTCTTGATTTACCGCGAGTACCATGTTTTCCCATGCCTAATATCGATCTCTCACTGCAGTGTGAACAAGCGTATCATAGTCGCCGCAGAGCGAACGCACAGAGTAGCATTATAACATAACTTTCAACACACTCAAATAATGTATCTAATATGATAAAACAGCGCTGCGTTACCCCACATATGCATGAGCGGAAGAAGAGGAAGCGCTCGTCTGCGGCAGAATAAAAGCCCCGTGAAATCAAGGCGTCATCAAGCCATGCCTTTGTTTTGAATAAGCGACCTCTAGCGGTGAAAAATGACATGTTGTGGATTTAAGTTGCATACCATTTGTGGATTTACCACATGCAAAAAAACCCCCCAAAAAAACAAATACTAAAGAAAAACATGATAATGGCATGGTATTTTTGTCAGTGTAAATATTCAGTTTTATATGAATGATAGAGATAGTCCTGTGATTTAAGGAGATTGATTTCAAGCACTTGAGCAATAAATGAATGTTTTAAAGTGCTCTCGTCATGGCTAACTTGTTGCGAGACAACAAGTGTTGTTGCCAAACAGCTTTACAGTAGGAACTGAGCTGTAAACAAGCCTGTTCAAATGACTCTGAGACATTTCTGACACATCTGTGTCAGTGTTTGTCATGACCTGCTGTCACGCTTGTGGCACTTTTGCTAGAATAGACAGGGAATAATGGTCTCCTAATCAATAGTTCTGCTTGTTTTACATTGTCACTTTTATTTTGTTTACAGGCTTCAGCTTAGTGAATGAATCTCACAAAAACAAGTCTCAGTCACAGTTTACCCCAAGCTCAAAAGGAGAAAAAGAAAGATAAAAGAAATGTAGGTCGCTCTCATTATCATATCTCATCTCAAAATTCTCATTCTTGTTCCTGTAATGCATCAAGATTTTTCACTTTTCCATTTTGAAATGAATCCTCATTACTGTAATACAGTAAAACATACTAATAGAAATATTTTTTAATAATTAAATCGGCATTAATTAATAGTAGCGCATAAATTAATCTAAGCAAGCATTTTGCGTTAAGATAATGAAGTCTAATACTTATTTTTTCTATTTTAATTTTTATTTAGAATAAATTAAATGCAGAACACAAAAATGCCACCAGGATGCATAAATATTTTACTTTTATTTGCATTATAGTAATGAGAATTTGGGGGTAAAATGTGCTCAATTGTCATGGAAAAGGGTCACAAATGGAACAAATTAATTAATTAACACCTCAAAAATATGCTTTATTTTTTATGGAATTTTTTTATGGAACATTGTATTCTTTTAATAAAATAATATAGAAATAAATACAATAAAGTAATATATGAAAAGTAATATATATTGTGTGTGTGTGTGTGTGTGTGTGTGTGTATATATATATATATATATATATATATATATATATATATATATATATATATATATATATATATATATATATATATATATATCCCCTTCATTCTCCAGTGTTTGAACTACCTGAGATAGAAAGTTCATTTCTTTCCCAGCAACTGCTTGGGTAGTTATGACAGTCTTTTCCTCATTTGGCGGAATAGCGTGGTCCAGTTGTCAGCAGGGTTCACCGACGTCTGTTTCAACCCCCTCAGCTGCTAAACGCTATGAGAGACTGAGCGCATGAGTTAAAATTAGCTCTTAGTCAACACACAGCTTCACGGGTCAGGACATAAAGGACTTTGGGGTCTCTCCAGACAGTCTAAACTGTCCCGTCTTTCCCTCATCCAGGACATTGAGAAGGCAAAAGAAGTGAGCTGGAGTGATACCAACCAGATCTATTCCCTCTTTTCTTATTGGTCATTCTCTGTCTCTCTTTTCTCAGTCATTCTGCTCGCTCAGGCTTGGACTGAGGACAGTACAGTTCTCACAGACTGCTAGTGCTTGGACAATCTCTGCAGGAACAGAAGACAGCGTAAAGGCAGGACAGCAAGAAGGAGCGTCTTTGTGATGGTTTATTCCAGGAACAGATGGACATTAAAGTGGACGTTTCCTTTGACACGCTTTTAAAGTCTTCACTGACTTTGACACAAAGCCATCTGTGAACTGATACCTGTAACTTGGGACCATATAAAAAAAGGTATGTTGAGCACTTCTTAAAATATATATATATTTTTGTGTGTGTGTGTGTGTGTTTGTTTACCGTTGTTGTTCTTAAAACTTAAAAAATTATTAAATGGTATAAAATTACATGTATACATATGTGTGTGTGTGTGTGTATATATATATATGTGTGTGTGTGTGTGTGTGGACGTTTCTTTTGACGTGTTTTTATGTATGTGCATATATGTATGTTTAGACACACATATAACTGGCCAAAAAAGTTACACACACCCATATATACAAATATATTATTTATATATATTATGCGTGTGTGTGTGCGTGTCTGTGTTATACAGTTTATTACAATTCTTGATGGCCAAAATTATATATTTTTTCACTTTTTCATTAATTTTGTGTTAATATTTGTTGTTTACTGTTTAAATTCAGAAAAGCTTATAATCAACAGGGTTTTTTAGTGTTAACTTACCCTATATAGTGTGACAACATGCCCCACTACATTTCTAAGCAGTCAGATTCATTTTTTGCCTGGAAGACATATCTGGAAACTTGGCGGTGGGATCTTTTAACTTATCAATAACCTCTCACATCTTTAGCAGGAAGTATCAGAATCTAGTTTTATTTGTGTTTATGTGCATGGTGACCATGTAACTGAGAGGTTTGTTGGGCTCTGACTTCATTGTGAGTAAGGGCAGCTTTCAGGAAGCGCTTCACCAGATTGCACTTAGCGATTCCATTTCCTACTGAAGGAGTTGCTCTGACACGGGCCCAGGGGAGCCGACTGGCAACTTTACAGCGCTTTGAAGTCGCCAGTGACAGAGATGATGTCTTAAATCAGCCTGTGTGACTCAATACTCTCGCTGGACTTTAGGATCTGTCTAAACATTTCAGTTTGTGGAGGAAGTCCACATGTGAGTAGAAAGTGATGAAGTCCAGAATGCTTGTGTTTCGACTCAGGAAGAACACTGCAAAAAATGTTGGAATTCCTGAGTTGTCATAATGTGGCGTACTTTGATATATACAATGGTACTGAATGATATGCTATTATTATACATATACTGTATACTATTCAGTACACTATTATGGTCTCTTGGGAACGCTGTGGCAGCAGTTTGTGTCTGATTTCTTTCGTGCCCGCAGGAATGAGCCCAATGTATCCTTTGAATCATCGGCCGCAGTTAGCGTCTGAACTAATGACCTGCGATAAGACACGGTGCATGACATCAGCGCTCTAATTCTGCACCGCCATGTGAGAAACGACAACAAGCTTCCACTGCTACTTTTGGTGCTTGTCGTCGTCATGACAACAAAACAGAGGCTGTTTGTTTAGATGCTTTGTTTAGTTAATTGACATATGTTTAGTTTATTTTTAACAAAAAGCATACAGGTTCTAAATGTCGTCATCGCTGTTTATTGAGTTTGTGAAAAAGTACAGGTATTTGCTGAAGTACTATGTAAATACTGTGTATGAGTCAGTACCATAGTATTTATCAAAGAACCAAGACTTTAGAACATGCGACAGGATAAATACCTTATATTTCATTTTGTACTATGGCATATACTAAAGTACCATGGTAATACTATAGTTTTGGACATGCATCTTGGTAGTGTATTGTTTGAAGTTTGATATAAATATGTATATGGTACCATGACATTATCAAAGGCCATGGTATATGAATATGGGTACCACAGTATATATCAATCTACAATGGTATCACAGGATGTTGGGGCATTATAGTATTCTTTGCAGAAAACAACCATAGTATATGAGTACGATACACTACTGTTCAAAAGTTTGGGGTCAGTCATTTTTAATACTATTCGGGCACATTAAATTGATCAAAAGTGACAGTAAAGACATTTATAATGTTACAAAGAATTCTAATTCAAATAAATGCTGTTATTTTGAACATTCTATTCATCAAAGAATCATGAAAACAATGTATCATGCTTTTTACAAAAATGAAATCCTCATATCAGAATGATTCCTGAAGGATCATGTGACACTGAAGACTGGAGTAATGATGATAAATTCAGCTTTGATCACAGGAATAAATCACACTTTACTATATGTTCACATAGAAAACAGATCTTTTAAATTGTACAAATATTTCACAATAATTACTGTTTTTACTGATCAAATAAATGCAGCCTTGGTGAACAGAACAGACTATCAAAAACATTTGTAAAAGACCTTTTAACAGTACTGTAATCCTCCGGTATCTTCAGTGTTGGGGTAAAGCATTACAACTTGAGTTACGTAATCAGATTACTTTTTCAAGTAATTAGTAAAGTAATGCATTACTTTTTAAAATGTACAATCTGAGTACTTTTTTAAATAAGTAACGCAAGTTAAAGCTACACTATGTAATTTTTCGCCGCTAGGGGTCGCTAACCTCGTCAAAACAATAACAAATGCGTAGCTCGATGACGCAGTGAATGAGCGCGGAATCGCGGAACTTATGGATCTAATCATTTTTATTAGGAAATAATGTTTCTGGACGAGTGAATGCATTCATGTTTTTTTAAATTTACAATCTGAGTTACTTTTTCCCATTTATTGACTGAGAGCTCTCTGTCAAAAAAATTATTGTAAGTGCAGAGGTGTTGTGTGTGAACATGATTGTTATTGTAGTTCTAGACTAAATGTGAGCATGCATTTACTAATCTCACTTGCTCAAAAACTGATTCAGTATTCCTCAAAATGAATAAAATCAGTGAAATGCAAAATCTGAATATTATGCAATTATGCAAACCTCCAATAATTAAATATGTTAAATAAAACAAAAACTTGTATGCATTTAAACTCACTTTGACCAATGTACTAGCTGCTGACCTTCAATGATTCCATTAAACCATAAGCAAAAATTACTGTTTTTGTATTTATTGATGAAGTAAGTGGTGAACCTATTCTTCCAAGATTCAAGATTCAAGAGAGTTTTATTTGTCACATACACAGTTATATACAGAATATACAACCGGCAGTGAAATGTAAATTCCGTCATCCAGAATTGCAGCTCAGCTGAAAGGTTTGTTTGAGTTGCGTCACAAGTTTTGTAACTTAAAGGGATAGTTCACCCTGAAATGAAAATAGTCATCTTTTACTCACCCTGCTTTTTCGGACCTCAAAAGCAGAAAAAATAAAAATAAAAATAACGTCCTGCACGTGCTCCTCCATATGATGGCAGTGAATGGCGACCAGGCTAAAACTTTACAAAAAGTATCACAAAGTGATACAGGGAGACATGCGCCATACATGGAAAGTGTTCAGGAGGCATACTAATAAGGTTTTGCAAGAAAGAAACCGTATTATTCAGTCAAAATACTGAGCTCGGCCGTTCACGCAATGTTGTCATGACAACCTGTACACGTTCACTTCAGGAGGTTTACCTTATTATTAGTATTATTGTATTATTTCTTATCATATACCTTATAGAAAAGATGAGTCATGTTTGTTTCTATTGAGCCTGATTTCTCAAAATGGTGCGTGTGTGTGCTTATCCCGGATGCTGCATTCACACAGGGCATCGGCGTTAACGCTTCTCATTTCCTTTGAATGGGTGACGCCATGTGTTGCCGAACTCAATTGTGGGTTCCGTCGCGTCGCTTTCACTCATGTTGCAAGTGGCAGAAGTTGAAGATTTCTCAACTTTTCAAGCGCCAACGCAGGCGCCATCAAATCAGATCGCCCTATGCAAATACCCTAGAGCAGACGCTAGCCAATTGCGTTCATGCAACCCTAGAGCAGACGTGTGATTGGCAACACGATACATACTCTTCTGCGAAACATGTAGTTATTAGCTTCAGAAGGGCTGTATCAAATGAAAAAATATGATCTTTAAACAAAACAAGAAAAAAAATCATTCAACTGTTTTCACCCCCTGCTCTTAATGCATTGATGCTTGTTTCTGCCACTAAATATAAAAATGTAAAAGGTTATTGAAACTTTTTATCTCACAATTCTGACTCTTTTTTTTTTTTCCTCACAACTGTGAAATTCTCTCGCAACTGCTTGTTATAAAGTCAGAATTGTGAGATAAAAAGGCGCTATTAAGCAGTTCTGAGGGAAAAATGTCAGTCTTCATAACTGGACATTATAAAATATATTTGGACATTATAAAAAAAAATATAAGTTCATATCTCACAATTCTCAGGGGACAAAATCTGAATTGTGAGATAAAAAGTTGCAATTACCTAAACAAATGGCTTAAACAGTTGTGGATCATCCTGGTAACGACACCGTTCAGATTCAAAGGTATGTCCCAAACTTTTGAATGTGTCAATTTGTATAAATTCAGTCATTTTGTCTTGTGCAGTTTATGTAATATGCAAACATCAATTATGTGAAATAGGATTGCAGTGTCAGAGTCTGAGAATCACCAATTGCAGTTTACATTAATGTTTAAATGAAATAAATGACATTTAAAATTCTAAGTAATCACTTTGGTAATCTAAAATACCAAAATTTGATTACCACCCATTTAAAATGTAACACAGTTACTAAAATTTTGTTTTTTAAATGCGTAACGAAGTATTTCGTTACTCCCCAACGCTAATGTAACTAAGTAAAGCAATTAGTTACTTTTTAAGGGAGTTGCGCAATATGCATTACTTTTCAAAGTAACTTTTACTGTTGTATAACCGTCTGATATAATCACTTTATACTGCCACAGTTAGAGTAGTTTGTTGTAATTTAGCAGTCACATTTTGTCTATAGGAATGATCCATTATGAGCGCAGAAAGTGAGGTGTGTTTGTTTTTAAAGGAGTTGCCTGACTTAAACTCTTCACCTGATAGTACTCAAGGCTGTATAGCCTCAGTCTTCACTCCTTCTGGAAGGGTGTGTGTCTCTAAAAGTGACACAGCCGTGGGATGTAGGATTAACGTTATATCATGGCAGCTAAAGCAGACTCTGTGGTGAGGTCATCTCTCCGCTGCAGCCCACACCTATTGTCAGAAAAAACACGGCAGCGAGCCAAAAGCATTACTGCAGACGCTGAGAGATCTGGGGTCGCTCATGGCTTTGTGCTTTCTCTGCAAGACTCTTGGAAGAACCCTTGCAAATCTTTTTTTCTCGATGGATTAGTCGTGACACACTACTAATTACTAATTTGATGTTTAGTTTATGGAGGGGGATTATTGCAGTATGAATAATGTATCTGTGCACATTATTCATGTGCTTCATAATCTTTGCTCAAAATATCTTCCCCTCCCTCTTGCAGCGACATCTTTTCTCTTCTCTGATGATGAGGGCGGGGCAACCTGTCACTCACATGAGATCCACCGATAGCAAACCACAACCATCCAATCAATTCCCATTGGACAAAATTAAGCCCCGCCCTACATTTGCTGCTTTATTTGGATATACGGCACAATAAGGAAGAAAAGACTAGCTCAACTTCAGACTTTAATCCAAAGTGATTTGATAACACTTTAACGCTTTACTTTAATACATGTTCCTGATCTTATTGTGCACACTTATTTATTATTTTGTCCAGCAAAATGGCCTATAGAATCGTTATAAATGTTGTTAGTGTGATATAAAGAGTTTGATCACTTTAACTTATTTCCTTCGTCCACTGTTTTACCGTACATGGGAAATTAAATCATCTTCCTCCCATCAGAAAGGCATCTGGTCATTCGTCCACTGTGGCCGACGATCGGAGCAGAACCATACGGCCATAAGAAACACGCTTATCAGTAACATTTACTCATCGATCACAGCCAGGCAGGACAAAAGCGAGCACTGTGATATAAATGACTCCCAAAGCGTGTATGAAGCTCGCGCTGAAGTCATTACACAACGAGTGTTTCTCATTCTGGGTCAGCAGATGTCTTTCTGAAGGAGGTGATTTTGAAGGAGCCGTTTGTGCGATGGAAAGAATGTTCCAGATAGCAGAGCTATTTCTGAGAAAAGGCTTGTCGTTGAATCACTGCCACAGCCTTTGCTGACCGTGGGTCATTCTTAGTGTTGTTTGTTTCTGAAACATTTTTTTATCATTGTTATGTTGACTTGACAAGATCCATCCATCCATCCATCCATCCATCCATTGTCTGTCTGGTGTTCCATCCATCCATTCATTGTCTGTCTGGTGTTCCATCCATCCATCCATTGTCTGTCTGGTGTTCCATCCATCCATCCATCCATCCATCCATCCATCCATCCATTGTCTGTCTGGTGTTCCATCCATCCATCCATCCATCCATCCATCCATCCATCCATCCATCCATTGTCTGTCTGGTGTTCCATCCATCCATCCATCCATCCATCCATCCATCCATCCATCCATCCATCCATTGTCTGTCTGGTGTTCCATCCATCCATCCATTGTCTGTCTGGTGTTCCATCCATCCATCCATCCATCCATCCATCCATCCATCCATCCATTGTCTGTCTGGTGTTCCATCCATCCATCCCTCCATATTTGGAACTAGAGCCTGCATCAATGATCTACCACAGAAAGTTATATATTCCACAGCTCTCTAGAATACTTGATTCTGGATGGTCAATTCTACATTCCACAATCATAATTGTATAAAGACATGGGTTTTGTTCATCCTCTCTTTGTTTTGCGATAATGACTGACTGTATTTTACCTCTTACATCGTATTTACTTACATGGCAAATTTCAGTACAGTAGTACTGCATGACCATCGTGATTTACAGTCTGAGAGTCCTGTTGAACTCTCACCTAAAATGTGACTCCACATATTTCATCAGGTGCCATTTTAAACTTGGCTATAGTTTATGATTCCTATTTTTATATGCACTCTAAAACTCTCTGTGTCCTCTCTATCTCTGTTGCACACTCTCACTCCTTTCCATGTTGGGTGACATCAGGTCACATTTATTAGATTAAGGCTGTAGACCTTCAACAGAAAGCAGTGAATAGGGTTCATTTTTATTTGATGAGGTTTACTTTGCATCCAGGCACAAATAGCTGGTGCGCTCTTGTGATATGGGTATTTTTAGAGGCTCACGCTACAGGATGATACAGTAAGAAATGGCAGATGGTCGGAGCTTGTGCCGTCACAGGAAGTGTTTTGTCCGATGCACTGAAAATGTGTTGTATTTCTGATGAGAAATCCTAACTGAAGCCGTAGAGAAGATTTCTCTTTAAACATCTTACAAAGGATAATGGTTTTGATGAAAAATACTACTCTTAAGTATTATAATATATAATTGTCAAGTTCTTCTTCTCTTGTTTGACATGTTTACTGGTGCAAAGGCGGGGCAACCTGTCACTCACATAAGATCAACCAATAGCAAACCACAACCATCGATTCAATTCCCCAATGGACAACATACATTTGTTCTTGTTCCAGAAGCCGTTTCACTTGGATATATATATCACAATAGGGAAAAAAAGACTATCGCAACTTCCGTGCCGAAGTATTTTAGTGTAATTTTCCTGCTAAAATATGTGTTGCATACAATATTAGGACTTGTTTTCAGAGAATGTATCTTTAATAGAAGTTTATTTTGCTTTAATGCACTGTACATGTGTATTGTTTTAAGGATTTTTGGTCATTTTAAATGGAAAGGAAGTCAAAAAGGACTCATTAGACTGAAACTGCATATACGCCCTGGTTGCTCTTAGTTCCCTTTTTGTTTTTGTTGCTTTGTTTTTTTTTTCCTTCTTTTTTTTCTTCCCCTTTTTATTTTATTATTATTAATGGTTGATGAGGATGATGATAATTATGAATAATTTATATTATTTTTACTATTATATTACACTCTAAAAATGCTGGGTTAAAACCAACCCCAGTTGGGTTGAAAATGGACTAACCCAGCAATTGGGTTGTTTTAAGCAAACATTTAACCCAACCGCTGGGTAAAAACAACCCATTTATTGGGTTAAAACAACCCAATCGCTGGGTTAGTCAATTTTCAACCCAACTTGGGTTGGTTTTAACCCAGCATTTTTAGAGTGTATCATTCATTGATTTGAATATATATTTTTAAATGTGTCTTTTCTTTTGCTTTTTTGTAAAATGTAAAAATCCTATTTAAAAAAAAAAAAAGGACTCCAGCAGTATAGGATTGTGATGAATGTCAGATCACTTTGAAACATTGCAGAGAGCTCTTCTGACTTTTCTTTTTCTTCATAAGAAACATCTGAGAAGCAGGACACTTGTCAGCTTTTGCTTAAAATGAAATAATTAAAAATAAGATGTTTTTTTTTTTTTTTTTTTTTTTTTTATTCGTGTGGTTAAAAAATAAGTAATGTACATCCTACATATTAATAACATAGACATACCTATTTCTCTATCTCAGGGAGGGCAGATATAAATTCTGTAGTTCTGTGTGCCTGATGTGTTAAAATAATAACCATATGATGAGCTTAATTTTGGCGATCATATGATCAACTCAAATGCAGCGTGTCAGTTTGTGCCAGACAGATGCGTCAATGTGAGAGTTTCTCTGCCCTTATTTAGTCACAAAATCCTCCAGCCTTGAAACAAACTCTGATGTTTTTCTCACAAACTGTCTGTGCGCGGGATCAGGTCTGTCCCTCTGTGTGGTGGAAAATATTTAGACAACTGTTACCACATGCCTTTATGTTGTTGGACACTGGTTGGCTAATCACTAAAGGTCACTAATGATTTGCTAATTGCTTCAGATTCTGTCTGTCTTCCAGTTTTGATCCTTCTAGATCTCTTTTGACACTGTAGATCATTTTAATTACTCGTCTTTAGGGTTTCTGATACTGCACTTACAAACCTGATTCTGAGTTGGGACACTGTACAAATTGTGAATAAAAACTGAATGCAATGATGTGGAAGTTTCAAATTTCAAAATTTTATTCAGAATACAACATAGATGACATAAAATGTTTAAACTGAGAAAATGTATCATTTTAAGGGAAAAATAAATTGATTTTAAATTTCATGGCATCAACACATCTCAAAAAAGTTGGGACAAGGCCATGTTTCCCACTGTGTGGCATCCCCTCTCTTTTTCTAACAGTCTGCAAACGTCTGGGGACTGAGGAGACAAGCTGCTCAAGTTTAGGAATAGGAATGTTGTCCCATTCTTGTCTAATACAGGCTTCTAGTTGCTCAACTGTCTTAGGTCTTCTTTGTGGCATCTTCCTCTTTATGATGCGCCAAATGTTTTCTATGGTGAAAGATCTGGACTGCAGGCTGGCCATTTCAGTCCCCGGATCCTTCTTCTACTCAGCCATGATGTTGTAATTGATGCAGTATGTGGTCTGGCATTGTCATGTTGGAAAATGCAAGGTCTTCCCTGAAAGAGACGACGTCTGGATGGGAGCATATGTTGTTCTAGAACTTGGATATCCCTTTCAGCATTGATGGTGCCTTTCCAGATGTGTAAGCTGCCCATGCCACACGCACTCATGAACCCCATCCCATCAGAGATGCAGGCTTCTGACCTGAGCGCTGAGAACAACTTGGGTTGTCCTTGTCCTCTTTAGTCCGGATGACATGGCATTCCAGTTTTCCCAAAAAGAACTTCAAATTTTGATTCGTCTGACCACACAACAGTTTTCCACTTTGACTTCTGAGAGACACTGCCACTCTGAGAGGCTCTTTTTATACCCAATCACGTTGCCAATTGACCTAATAAGTTGCAAATTGGTCCTCCAGCTGTTCCTTATATGTACATTTAACTTCTCCGGCCTCTTATTGCTCCCTGTCCCAACTTTATTGGAATGTGTAGCTCTCATGAAATACAAAATGAGCCAATATTTGGCATGACATTTCAAAATTTCTCACTTTCAACATTATCAAGTTTATGAGATTTGTAAATTATTGCATTCCTTTTTTATTCACAATTTGTACAGTGTCCCAACTTTTTTGGAATCGGGTTTGTAATTGGTTTATGTCCTAACTTGTTGATCGTAAGCAGTTTGTTGCCATGGGTGGATTTAGGTCTGAGGTCAGTCTTGTGCAATCTGGAGTTCCTCAGGGATCAATTTTGGGCCCTTTGCTTTTCAACATTTATATTTTTTCACATGGTCAACTTTTGAGATCTCTTGGTCTAAAATGTCATTTTTATGCAGACGATACTCAGATCTACATATACTTAAAATCTAATGAAATTGTGCCTGTTGATTTTCTTTCTAAATTCTAAGATAAACGAATGGATGTCTCAGTGTCTTAACAGTGAGAAGACTGAGATTATGCTCATTGGTTCACCCTAACTGTTGATGGTTCAATTATTGAGCATCAAACGAATAATTTGGGGGTGATCTTTGATGCAAATCTAACATTTGAGCCAAAAAAAAAAAAAATTTCTTTTCATTTTAGAAATATTGCCAGATTACGTCCAATGCTTTCTTTTTCTGTTGCTGAGAGGTTGATTAACATTTTCGTATTTACCCGTATTGATTATTGTAATGCCTTGTTGGCTGGGGTGTCAAAAGCTACCCTAAACAAAATTCGGACAAGAACTAGGATGAGTTGATCATATCACTCCTATTTTGGAGTCTTTGCATTGGCTCCCGGTTAAGTTTAGGGCTGATTTTAAAATCTTGATGCTTACTTGCAAGGCTTTACATGGTTTGGCACCTCAAAATGTGCTTTTAATTCCCTATACTCTGACGCGTAACCTTCATTCATCTGAAACTGGTCGTTTAGTTGTTCCGAAAACTCGTTTAAGATTGATGGGTGATGGGACTTTTTCCTCATTAGCTCCAAAATTATGGAATTTCTTACCGATTGAGATAAGGCAAGCTCAATCTCTCTGCATTTTTAAATCTTGCCTTAAAACTTATTTTTGTAGGGTAGCTTTTAATTGAACATTTGTATAAATTTTATATCATCTTTGAACTGTTTTTATTGCACATTCTTTTTCTTTTTTATTAATTCTTCTCTTATGCTTATTGTTTATTTTCCTCTTTTGTGTACTTTGTTTTTCTGTTTTTGTAAAGCGCTTTGAGATGTACATTTAAAGGTGCTATAGAAAATAAAGATTTATTATGATTAATTATCTAGTTGAGGATGAGGTTAGTAGTGGCTGAAACCAAGGAGGTTTGTAATACCTTGGGAACCATTTTTCCTGCTTCTAACACATCAACTTTGAGGACAAAATGTTTACTTCCTGGCTAATGTATCCCACCCACTAACAGGAGCCGTGATGAAGAGACAATCAGTGCTATTCACTTCATAATGTTATGCTTGATCAGCGTAGATAGGTTATATATGCCACCATCTTTGCTTATTTGAAAACATTTGTTTTTCAATACGATGGTGCTTTTTTATTCTAGTAGATCATTTTATGTTTTTAATTTTTGTCTTTTGAATTTGTGAAAAATTCATATTATATGCATGGTTGGCATGAATCAGTTTTTGTGATCACAGATTAGCCGTACTGTATGCCACACAGAATGTGCCAGTGTTTGAGTGTGTATCCGTGTGCATCGAGCTCCAGCACATCCATTACTAAATATAAACAAAGTGCCAGCGATGCTTGTCCACCTCGGCTGAAAATACCCCGAGAATCTGAGGAATTAATTATCACAGGAGCTGCGAGTAACCGGTGCTCATTCACGGCATTCGGGCATTTAAATTTCCCAGGAGACATGCATGCAACAAAACCGATAGCTGAGAAGTTGAACAGCCTTGATCGGATTGGTGGATGAAGTGTGAGTCTTTCTGTGCACAAGTGTGTCTCTGTAAATACCGCTCAGT
>CM031962.1:34513082-34785582 GCA_018749465.1 Paracanthobrama guichenoti | reverse complement strand
CTCTCTCTCTCTCTCTCTCTCTCTCTCTCTCTCTCTCTCTCTCTCTCTCTCTCTCTCTCTCTCTCTCTCTCTCAGGGAAATCCCCCTCTTAAATCTGCACATGGGAACATGAGAAATGAGGCTGTTGCAGATTAGCTACAAGGCCAAACTACATATTAAAATATTAAGAATCGTCTCAAAGCTTGAGACTGCAGACATTTGATATGAGAGTCTTGTGTAGAAAAGGATCCTGTAGTGATTGCTTTTTACTTCAGTTTTTTTACAACATAAAACACATATAACACATTTTTTTGTATTACAAGATTTCTATAATGTTATGTTTAAAGGGATAGTTCAACCAAAAATGAAAGTTCTTTCATGATTTGCTCACCCTTATGTTGTTCCAAACCTGTATGAATTTCTTTCTTCTGCTGAACTAAAAGAAGATATTCTGAAGAATCTCTGTTACCCAACAGTTGACGGTAGCCATTGATTTCCATAGTATTTATTTTAATTTTTTTTTTTTTACTATGGAAGTCAATGGTTACTGTCAACTCTGGTTACTGATATTCTTCAAAATATTTTCTTTTGTTTTCTAAAAATGCTGGGTTAAAAACAACCCAAGATGTGTTGAAAATGGAAAAGCGATTGGGTTGTTTTAACCCAGTAAATGGGTTGTTTTAACCCAGCGGTTGGGTTAAATGTTTGCTTAAAACAACAAAAAGTGGAGATTTCTGACTCTACATCTCTAATCTCAAATAGATAAAATCCAATAAAAGAAACGCCTGAGCGTGTATTTCACTGTTTATTTACACTAGTCTGAACACATTATGAAAAGTCAAATAGACCAATATCTCAACATTGAACAGTGCATGAAAAAACAATGGTTTTGCCTGTAGTGTCTTCCATAAATTACCATAGAACTTGGCAGTTTTTTTTTTCTGGTGCATTGCAAGTAATAGTAAATCCCATTGGAATTTGGAATGGTTGGAAAAACAAAATAAACCCTGGAGTATCAGATACTGAAAGAGATTAGCTGTTTTATTGTTGTAACCGTGTGATAATTTGAGGAGATCATTTGTCTCTGTGGCTGATGTCTATCATTGTTTGCACATGCAGGTGAAGATGAGATCCAGGACCAGCGATATGGAGGGGCCAGAGAACAGACCCCTGAAGCCGCTCGCTAGAATACACAACACTGAGAAAGAGGGAAGCAAACAGGAGCTGATGAGGAAGAAACCCAACGCTCAGGAGGAGAAAGAGAGCAGTGAGGAGAAGGTTGTTGTTTGTGGGACTTTGAAAAAGCCTCAGAAGCCTCGTGAGATGCAGCTGAAGAGAGACGGACTGATGGCCCTCTCCAAAGAAGATCTTGTCCATCTGCTGGGCATCATGGAGGGAGAAGTTCAGGTGAAATGTGACTGCGTAATGACATTCGTTGTATGTTTACCATAGCAAGTTTCTGCCAATATACCATTATTACTACAGTACAAGTGCGGTGACCTGGTACACTGGAAAAAAAAAAAAAATTGGTGTAGGATTTACGTTGTAAATTTCACAAATAATTACAAAGAAATAGCAAGTAACGCATTGACTCAAACATGACATTGAAGTAGAAACACTGAAATATATTTTCTTGTAAAACGTACGTCAATATTCTAAAAGTCATTTTTACAGTGTACACAAATGATTTAAATAAGATTCAGATACTGTTATGTTATGATTTAAAAGCACCATCACAAAGTATTCTGACAGAAACTACTTTATAAGTACCATGGTAATGTTACATCAGGGTACCAGGGTAAATACAGTATGCTCTGGTTGTGTGTACTGCTCTTTTGGCAAATGAGGTACACTACCTTTCAAAAATATTGTGGTCAGAATTATTTTGAAAGAAAGAAATTAATACTTTTATTCTGTAATGACACATTAAATTGATCAAAAGTGACAATAAAGACAATCAAAGAATCCTGAAAAAAAATGTATCACGGCTTTTCCACACACAAAAAAATTATAATCATAAATGTTTCTTGAGCAACAATCCTCATATTATAATGATTAGTGAAGGATCATGTGACCCTGAAGACTGGAGGAATGATGATAAATTCAGCTTTGATCACAGGAATAAATTACACTTTACTATATATTCACAGAGAACAGTTATTTTACATTGTAAAATTACTGTTCTTAATGTATATTTAATCAGATAAATGCAACCTGGATGAGTGTAAAAGACTAATTTAAAAAATATTTAAAAAAATTACCAACCCCAAACTTTTGAATGGTAGTCTAGGCGATTTGTATATCCTGTGCATGTAGAAAATGTGCATAATGCACATCGTATACAAACAGTAGGGGAGCGCGGGGCTCAACCTAACGCGGGGTCAGTTGTAACACACATGGTTTAACACTTTCCACACATGCCAGGATGACCAGACTTAGTGTATTTACTAGTTGCCATATCAACATAATTTAGAGAAAAACAAATGCGACAAAATTAAGAAATCTTTGGAAGATATCACTGAACATTTATTTACCCATAGCAAAAGTGCATTTCTTACTTAAGTTTATTTTTCATCTCTGTTTTTTGTGTTTATTTAAAATAATCTGTTATTATCGTAATCTTATATCTGTTATATAACAGTTGAGATGTTCTTTAATGCTGATCTAACAGCAGAAGACACGAGCCGGGGTTTAAATCCCAGTGGGCAGATGGGAGCTCCATTGTGCCCCCTCACATGTTATGTACCCCACCTATGGGGCATGTTGTCACATTTCACATCCATTCTTTTGGGGTAAATCAAGAAAAAAGTATACACTGTATTAATGAAACAAAACCACATATTTGTACTAGACATGTGAAATTAATGTGGGAAAAAATAAATAGAGGATTTACACAAACTGAGAAAGTCACAAAGCGTTAGATTGTGCCCCGCTCTCCCCTACATAGTGCACACAGCCATGTGGTTGTGTTAGTGAGCATACAGCTCCCCCTGCTGGTGCACCGTCAGAATGTAAAAGTTTGCACTATGACACACACACAAAAAACTTTTTTAAAAAGAATAATTGAAAATAGTTAATTTAACATAGGTCGTGTTTGTAACAAAGTATGCTTTGTTTGGAGTATGATGGAAATACTATGGCATTTCAGTACGCTAAACATCCTGTACCATGGTACATATCAAAGTACCACAGTAATGCAATGATTCCATCCTTTTAGGCCCGTGAAGACATTATCCACATGTTGCAGTCTGAGAGAACGCGGCCTGAGGTTCTGGAGGCTCACTACGGATCTGCGCTTCCGGGCAAACCTCTTCAAGCTCTGCAGAGAGACAGTCTGATGACCAGCAACAACATGATCCGAGACGATGTTTATGAGATACCTATGATAGAGGTGAGGAACACAGCCTTAAATGAACCGTGAATGCAATGCAAGACGCTTTGAATGAAAGCGTCTGCCAAATACATTGCAGATTGTGACATATTGTTGTACCAGTGCAAGCAATTCATAATAATAAAAATCATCTTTATAGCTGGACCGTTTGGAGGAGAAGCACCGTGAGACGTACAGACGTATGTTAGAGCAGCTGCTCTTGGCAGAGAAATGCCACCGGCGCACCGTCACCGAACTGGACAGTGAAAAGCGCAAACACGTTGACTTCATGAACAAAAGCGATGATTTCACCAACTTGCTGGAGCAGGAGAGAGAGAGGTGAGGAGACGAGCTTAACACAGCGTCCCATAGGAATGAATCAGATGTCTGTCAACAGTGGGATTTTCAGTAAAATGTGCTCATAAACACTTCTCACTGTAGCCTCGTTTGAAAGTGACTACAACCACGTGGCACCAAAGCTATGAATTGCACATGATTGTACTGGTGACCACAGGCTGTTCTAAATCACACAAAGGGCCTTATAGCAGCAAATGAAGGGTTAGCGTGGTGTTCTTCCAGTCATTAGACCAGGAGCATCCAAGCTATATATGGACATGAATAGACTCAAATCAACATAAATGACAACATGGGGATCTCCACGGGTCAGTTACTTTTCTGGAAGCACATATTAAAGGGATTGGAGCAGCTTCTTAAAGCTGCAGTCCATACATTTCTTTTGGTTAAAAATGATCCAAAATCAATTTTTGAGCAAGTACACAACCAGCCAGCTATCTCCTTACCTTAGCCCGATTCACAATGATAATCTTGTAATAATGTGTTATAATTTGAGTGGTACTGGTAGCTTTCAGCTGTAAATTCGAGCATGGCGCCGTTCATCTTTGCGTCATTACGTCACGTCTGTATACATAAAGAAGGTGTCCGGGCTAGTAGTCGTATCGCATGTGAGGATGCTGCAGGTGGCGGATCATTTATAGCCTTCTCTCACAGCAGCTGGAGTAAATAAACGTATCATTTTGATGGCGGATTGTAATCCAGAAAGTTCAAAACGACAATCATCGGTGACAACTGGAGATTCACCCGTAGTCAAAAGTAAAAGATTAGACTGTACAGAAATTGAAATCTACAGGTAACGCTAATACACACTAAACACACGTAGACACGCAATGCTGATGTTAACATTAATAATTTGAGAACAAAGTATAACAATAATAATAATCTGCATGGTTTGATGTTATGTGAGCTAAGTGATCGTTAGATTTAATCACCGTTGGTCGTGCGATTTATTGTAATGCTTTTTTTCTCAGTTGGTCAGAACAAAAGTGCCAGACATGTTTTGCGGGGTAAATTCTTATTTTGGTCGTACTTCCAAGATGTAGAATCTGTGATTCGGATGACGGTGCGGTGAATGAATGACAGCCACACATACTCCTCAAAACATTAGATTCATCCGCGCTGAGGAGCCGTGCCGATGCACAACTCGCGTAAAGATGGTAATTCAACAAATAACTGCTATTGCAGGTTTAAAACAGAGATGGCGACAAAGAGGCAAAACTTACCACTGCAGCTTTAAATAAATAAGTATGTTATGAAGAAATATTGCTTTAAGTAATTCCCCTCATACTCATTATGAGTATTGTGGGGAACAATTGAATATATTATTACAAAAAAATATATATACAATGATATATTATTTAAATTGCAAAGTTTATGCATCATGGTGGTATTTGAGGCCTTTGCACAGAGTTTCTGATGGATGCATTCAAGTTTTGTCCCAGATTTATTTATTTTTTTCTCATTGATTGTCCCGCTTTACTCTGAAACATGAATGTTTCATAGTGAACATTGATATCATTTTGACAATGCTGCCGTTTATTAAGGAGACTTGCATTTTTCCACCTATAGAGATGTTGCAGTTACCCACACAGTGAATGTATAACAAGTGTAACATGGGAACGTGGAACAACATCTTTGTTGATGCTGGAAAAACATTTCAATCAACCAATCAGATTTGAGAGACAAGTTTACAGTTTCTTAGGCTTGCAACATTGGTTGGGTGCTTCTACATCAGTGTTATTTACTTCCATTTTCCCTCTGATTTTAGGGATGAGTTATGGGTAGGGTTAGGTTTAGGGGTAGGGATAAGGTTAGAACTAAATTCTTGGACAGGAATGTTGTTCTAGGATCAACAAAATATGTTGATCCAGGTCTTTCTTTGCAAAATCACAGTGAACTTAGAGATAATGCATCCATTAAATATGAAGAACAGCTCTGGTATTGTATGTTGAACTATACTTCTGTTTAAAAGTTTGAGGTCATGGAGTCAGTTATTTTTAAAGAAATTAATACTTTTAATTCAGCAAGAAGGCATTAAATTGCTCAAAAGTTATAGTAAAAACATTCATAATAATCATAAATGTTTCCTGTGCATCAAATCATCATATGAGAATGATTAGTGAAGGATCATGTGACACTGAAGACTGGAGTAAATTCAGCTTTGATCACAGGAATAAATTACACTTTACTATATATTCACATAGAAAAGAGTTATTTTAAACCGTAATAATATTTCCCATTTAATGTATTTTTGATCAAATAAATGCAGCCATTTTTAAAATATCTTACCAACCCCAAACTTTTTAACTCTAGTGCACATTTATTAAACAATATATTTATCAATGGAAAATCAGGTGACTCATAACTGCAAAATCCAAACAATTCCTGACAAAGACAATGAGATCCTTCATATTCTGATAAGACCCCTATAGTGGTTGGTCGCCCACCGTCACGGTCCCCTCACTTCCCGTTTACCACCCTGAACTTGAGTAGCATACAATATTTTGCTCAAAACTTCTTCATGAAACCCATCAAATATTTTGAACTGAATTAAATGGATATATGCTCTATTTAGCCCAAATGAAAATGTGATGTAGAAAAGTGAGAAAAGTCTATAAAAACCTTATTTCTTTGCTCTAGTTTATTGCATTGGCACCGTTCAGTCACAACCCTTCCCTGCACTTATCACGCTCATCTCCAGCCTGTGTGTTTGCACATTCCTCCATAATTCTCTCATTTCAGAGATTCATAGCAGGTGAGGTCACTCCAGCACCACACCACCTGGGACTGAACGCCGGGCGATGGCGGGGAATCCCGCCAGGAATATAAAACTGCTGTGTGTTGAGCTTCTAGTAGCATCCGTAATGCCCTTCCTCCTCAAATTACCTCTCTCTCTTTCACATGACATTTACACTTGCTGGTTTTCCTCTTGAAGTCCCACATTCAAAAACAGACTGTAATCTGAAGAGGACAGCTAGTTTTGTTCTTTGATTGGCATATAGGTCAGTGCAAGACGGACACTAATGATTTAACCCTCAACAAGTTTGATGTTTTCAGGCTCAACATGAAATCAAAACTTTCATATTCCTTTATTTAGGCCCACCTCAAGACTCAAGATATTTTTGTCTGTAAATATGGCCTTAGGTCTGCTGTCATTGTAAGTCTTGGGGATTTTTTCACCTGTTTTATCATACGCCAGACAAAAATTATAAGTCTGATCACTTAGAAAAGTAACAGCACATCATTTATGTCTGGAGTTTCACATTAAATCAAAGTTCACCAATTAAAACTACATCTGGAAGTTTCATGTGCTCTTGATAGTCAGGCTGTAATTTAAATCGCAAGCACATTTATGATGGTGATGTCATTCTATCACCATTCACATGATTTATGATTTATGAGTCTCTTGCTGCACATGTTACAGTGGATCTGATGATTTCTGAAGAATTTCCCAGCTGTCATCTCAAACCTTTGCCAATATCAGAGAAATAACCCACTATATCAGTAAACTTCCTGCAAAAATAAAATGATTTCCAAATATTATTTTCTGCGCAGTAACCTTTTCAATTTTACTTTTTAATTTATTTACACAATTTTTTATTTTTTTAAAGATTTTTGAAGTCTCTTCTGCTCACCTAGACTGCATTTATTTGATTAAAAATACAGTAAAAACATTAATATTGTGGTGAAATATTATTACATTTTAAAATAACTGTTTTCTATGTGGATATATTTTTAAATAGAATTTATTCCTGCGATCAAAGCTGAATTTGCAGCATCATTCCTCCAGTCTTCAGTGTCACATGATCCTTCACTAATGATAATAACATTTAACAAATATATTCAAATAGAAAAGTTAGTTTAAATTGTAATATGTTTTACAATAAGACTGTATTTTACAAATGTTACTGTATTTCTTATTAAATAAATGCAGACTTGGTGACTTCTTTCAAAAACATAAAAAATCTTTTGTTTATTTATTTATTTATTATTGCATTTCTGAGTGACAGGGCTTCATCTGAACCAAGAGAGTGCGACATTGTTCTCTTACAAAACAAAACAAAACTTTTCCCTTGCATTGTTGTCTGTTCCCATGGGAATGCTTGGTTGCATGTGAGAAAAGAAGTAATTGGGTCATACAATAGTTTATATGAAATGCAAAGGGAACCCTTGAAATAATACAGGGGGTTAGTGTATTGACCACGGCTCTAACTGTCTGTTTCCTAAAACAATATCCTGACTTCAGTCTCAGGGAAAAAGAATGAGACAGGAAAGCTGAGAAAAGAGCGCATGAAAAGCTCTCAGATAGCTCCGCCTCCTTTGCCCAAACAAGGGCAGAACAGTTCTATGTTAGAGAGGGATGATATCACCAGCAAGTGTGGCAATGCCGTTTCACACAACATTCACCTTTCACTGCGCTCATGACATGGTTGGAATGTGATGGCTAATTCAGAGAACCGTTTAATGATGCTTTGAGTAACTAAAGCTGTGCACTTCAAAACATGTTAGGCATGGACCCACCTGGACTTCTCAGCTGCAGTAGATGGTGAGTTTGAAAACAGTTTGAAGTGTATGCAAATAGACTGACAGTATTCATTCATGGGTCTGTTCGGACTATTGTCTAACTGCTGTAAAATTCTAAATGAGGAAATGAGATTGTGGAATTATGAAGGAAATGTGCTGCAAACTCTGTGCACTTATTTCGCAAAGGACATGTTCCTCTCGACCGAAAGACTCCCGCAGAGCTAGATCAGTGTAAACATTCACCAGCATCATAGACTTTTCTTCAAGGGCCCTTGTTGGCACACATTCAACTGTTGTGATGTCCTAGTAGACTTTTTGCCAGGTGTGAACTTTTTCCCATTGACGTGCCAAGCTGCCCGCGAGCTGTTTCGATCCTGTGATCATGCAAGCATGAAATGTTCAGTAACTACTGTCAGAGGCAATCACTGAAGCATTCAGACACTGTTCCATGTTCTTACAACATGGTTGTCTTCTACTTCAAAGTTTATTCATTCACTTCCAACAAGGCAATATGATGAAAATAGTAGAAACACTGCATCTGACATCATCATTACATACTGTAATACTGTGAAAAGATAATGTCATAATATCTATACTAACTATACGTACTATGAATATGAAAAGTGTATATATTTCATTTATTTATTTATTATAAAATATATTAATATTCCCCAGTAATGTTATTTAAAATATGCACCTTAAAATATGTAATTATTTTGATTGTTTAATTTTCAATTATGTGATTCTGAGAGACGATGATAAGCCACGTTTCCACCTCAGGAACTTTCCCCAGGATCTAGGGACTTTGGGGTGGTACTCAGTGTGTTACCAGGGTCTAAATGAAGTTCCGGGTAAGAATTTCCCCCTCAAAACGGCCCTGATTGCAAGGTAGTACTTTTTCAAAGTTCAGGAACTTTCGGGGGTTGAGTTCACGCAGCAATTTAATTTCAACCTAAGAGTCCGTTGTGGTGCATGCAGTAAGAGTTATTTGCTATTCGAATCAACAATGGAGTTTAAAAATACGACAGATGGACCGACGGCGAGGTTCAGGCTTTATTAAGTTTATTTGTGGAGGATGAAATCCAGTAGGCTCGCGCAGTCCTATGTCACCGGACTAATCTTCATGGTACTTTAGACCGTGAAACACAGACAGCAGCAGGATGGAAACCGGGCTATAGTGACTATGAAGTTGACCTTTATTTTTAATGAGAATTAATAAATTAATCTTTCTTTGTTTCCACCAGACTCAAGCGACTATTGGAGCAAGAGAAGGCGTACCAGGCTCGCAAGGACAAGGATCACAGCAAACGTCTTGAAAAAGTTCAGGAGGAGCTGGTTAAGTTGAAATCATTTGCCCTGATGCTGGTGGATGAAAGGCAGCTTCACATCGAACAGATTGATCAGCAAAAACAGAAGTTCCAGGATCTCAGCAAGAAGCTACATGAAAGAGAGCAGCATTTGGAGATCATCAACAGCAAAGCTAAAGAAGACATCCAGAGAATTCAGAGGCTGGAGCTCGACCTAGAACACAAGACCTTCAAATCGTCACAGGAACATGAGGAGATGACCGCCAAGCTGGCCAAACAGGAGTCCGAAAGTCGACAGCTGCGTCTGAAGCTGGCCAGCCTGTCACGCAGGATTGAGGAGTTGGAGGAGACCAATTGTACATTGCAGAAGTCAGAGGAAGACCTTCAGGACCTACGGGACAAAATAAGCAGAGGGGAGTGCGGGAATTCAAGCCTAATGGCTGAGCTGGAGAACCTTCGGAAGAGAGTTCTGGAAATGGAAGGCAAGGATGAGGAGATCACAAAAACAGAAGCACAGTGCAAGGAACTAAAGAGGAGGCTTCAGGATGAGGAGAATCACAGTCGTGAGCTGAAACTAGAGGTTGAAAAACTGCAGAAGAGGATGGTGGACCTGGAGAAACTGGAGGGAGCTTTCAATGTGAGCAAATCCGAATGTGCTCAGCTCCACACCAACCTGGAGAAAGAACGAACTTTGACGAAGAGCTTGGCGTGTGAGCTAGAAACAGTTAAAAACCATATCAAAGAACTTGAGTGCTCAGAATCGAGGCTGGAAAAGGCTGAGATGGGTTTAAAGGACGACTTGACCAAACTAAAGTCATTCACAGTAATCCTAATGGACGAGAGGAAGAACATGGCTGAGCGAATCAAGCAGGAAGAGCAGAAAAGTGAAGAAATTAACAAACTGTTTAAAGCTGAGCAATGCAAAGTCATGGAGGTCACGGAAAAGCTGATAGAGGAAAGTAAGAAGCTTCTTAAACTGAAGTCTGAAATGGAGATAAAAATGTCCGCTCTTACCAAGGAAAAAGATGATCTGAAGTCTAAACTTGCAAGTGAAGAAGAGAAACAAAAGGATCTCAGTGTAAAGTTATGTCAGATGCAAAGTAAAATGGATGCGCGAGAGGAAGCTGAGTGGGAATCTGCAAGAAACAGTGCTATTGTGGACAAAGTTGGATATCCTGATGAGGACAACAAGGTTAAGGAGCTCACGATGGAGATTGAGAGACTCAGGAACCGCCTTAAACAGCTTGAGGTTGTGGAGGGCGATTTGTTGAAGACAGAGGATGAGTATGATATGCTTGAGAAGAAGTTCAGAACCGAACAAGACAAAGCCAATGCTCTTTCCCAGCTCCTGGAGGAAATGAGGATGCAGATCACCAAGAACAAAGCCATAGAAAAAGGAGAGTTGGTAAGCCAGGAAGCTGAGCTAAGACTACGCTGCAAAATTGAGGAGGCCAAAACGAGAGATCTTCAGGCCGATGTCCAAGCTCTAAAGGAGAAGATTCATGAGCTCATGAACAAGGAAGATCAGCTATCTCAGATTCAGGTAGACTACACGGTTCTCCAGCAGAGGTTCATTGAAGAGGAGGATAAAAAGAAAAACATGAGTCAAGAAGTTGTCAAATTAACCAAAGAGTTGGAAGCTACAAAGCGTTACAGCCGTGCCCTTAGACCCAGCATGAACGGAAGGAGGATTGTGGACGTTCCTCTTACTTCCACTGCAGTGCAGACTGACGCAGACATGAATGAACACATCGAAGATGAGACTCCAGCTGTGTTCATCCAAAAGTCTGTTCTAGAGGAAAATCACATCATGAGTAATCTGAGGCAGAAAGGTCTCAAGAAACCGACTGTGTTGGACCGTTACCCACCGGCTGCTGCAGAGTTGGGGATGAGGAAGTCTTGGAACCCTTGGTTGAAGAAGAAAGAAGCTGTTACTATCACTCAGGATGTCCCATCAACCCAGCAGGTCAATGGAACAACATCACGGTCATCACCAGAACTAACCATGTCTCGGAAATCTGGTCAGCCCCTCCATATTAAGGTGACTCCAGACCACCAGAGCAGTACTGCCACGCTGGAGATCACCAGTCCACGAGCTGAGGACTTCTTCTCAAGTACCACCATCATCCCAACTCTTGGGCTCCAGAAGCCACGCATAACAATCGTTCCTACTTCTATGTTGCCCAAGTCTAAGGCTAATGAAGGGCCAGCTGAACGAACAAAGTCTCCAGTCACTATAACGGCCATCTCCAGAGCCAAATCTCCAGAGAAAAGTAAAGGCTCCTTCTCGGATCATCCTACTTCTCCTCTGTCCATTATAACCGTTAGCGCAACTCCAGTCTCTCAGGCATCCATCTCCCCAGAACCCCATGAGATGACCATGGGCAGAGCCGTGTTCAAGTTGACCCCTGAAAAACAGATGGTTCCAACACCCATCCGGAAATACAACTCCAATATTATAACCACGGAGGACAACAAGATCCATATCCACCTGGGATCACCTGGGTTTAAGAAACCTCAGGATGACAGAAGTGGCACAGTGACGGTTTGGCCTAACGGTGTGAGTTCAGACAGCAAGGAGATGTCGACGGGGACAGTTCTGCGCTCTCCCAGACAGACATCCGCTAATGTTGGGAACATGATCCAAGGCAAGGTGACCAGCAGCATCACAATAACCCCCATCACCTCGGCCCCAACCAAGTCTAATCAATCTGTGGTGAGTACCAGATTTATTACTTTGTTACGTTGTTTGGATTTTAGAAGATGCGGAACGGAAAGTGAGTGTGCATAAATGCAGGGCCTAAAATTAACACTCGTCAAAGTGGCAAATGCGAGTAAAAATCGGCTTTGGCGAGTGTATGAAAGTGCCACTCACCAGTTGGCCGGTAACATCTTTATGAATTCTAACAATTCATGAATGTGAACAAAACATGACAGGCACTTGGGACAGTTAGCGGGCCGATGCTTCATCACCACGTAAGTTCAAGCATTGACAATTTAAATATTCAAGCACAAAAAGGGAGCTCATTTCTTTACTCGAGACGTGCCCAGAAAGCACCACTCAGACAGTGTGCAAATACTAAACTGAGCATTCTCTTTCACATCATCTTGCACTTGAGCTGACAAATTCACAAAAAATTTCAAAAATAATGAGTATCTTGTAGTTGTTATGTCTTAAGTGAATGTAAACAGTTGAGAAAGTAAACCTTTGTGTACAATATTAGTATATTAGATCCATGTGTTCGCTCTTAAAGTGACAGCAGCCTAATATTCCTGCTGCTGTCTATGTTTTTAATGTTAATTAATTACTAATTTTTAATTAAAGACTGTGCAGTTATTTTACATTTGCTTACTTTATTACATTTCTGTACCTGAAAACTACTCTTAGACCTACTTAAAAATCTGAAAATTCATTTGTATCTTTGTTATATTGTATTTATAAAAAAATCAAATTAAGTTGGCCATTGGCAGGTGTGGCAAAAAGTTTGTTTTAGGCCCTGCATACAGTATGACAAGAATAGTCATTTAACAATTAATACTCTGTAATTTTTGTGTCCCTAAAAACAAAATGATCATATTCAATCTTCTATATTTCAGTTGCTTCTGAAATGTTTCAAAATGATATCAGGGGTGTCTGCTCCTAGATAGCTCTCTTTCAAGGTATAGATAAATCAAAACCATTCTCCTTATCCATTATTGCTAACCAACACTGGAATGTACTGACATGTTTGTCACCAGAAAATCCTTTAAATAGTGGCCCCAACTGACCTATCCCCTCATGTTTAACCTGTTATACAACTGAACTATGTGTGATCAGAACTAGGCTAACCTTCATGTCCTTGCCTAGGAAAACCTACTAAATCAAGCACCAATTGTAATGAAATGTTGTTAGCATAATACGATATTGCATTTTACATTTGCAAATATTAAATATTACATGAAAAATTAATCATTGAAAAAAATACTTAGACTTAATAATAGTCAGGATACATTCCTACTATTGTGAATGACCACCCTGTTTATTTTATTTTTATTTTATTTACTATATATTTAACTATATAGACTTATTTTATTTGTATTTATTTCATTTTAATGTACTTTTTTTTTTTTTAATTTTAAGACCCCTTCACAAACAGGTTGAAAACTTTCATTTTTAGAAACAGAAATACAAAATTCACTTTTTAATTACGACAAACACATGGTTAATAAAAAATTATCTCTAAAATGTGATCTCATATTTCCCTTTGCTTTTTTCAGCATGGAACGGATGTGCAGTCATCTCGCTCCACAGCAACACGAATCCCCATGTCAAAAGGTATGAAAACAGGGAAAGCGGTCTTAGGCCTGTCCACAACGTCACGCTCTGAAAGCCAGTCTATGAAAATTGAACTGAGGAAATCGTCAGTTTGCAGCTCTGCAGCCGGAGGGGGAGGAAAGAGCTGAGATTGGCTCATGTTAATGCGGCACTGGAAATTAATCTAAGCACTACAGAACTGAATGAAATCTGAACAAAAAGGATGCAATGTAAAACAAAGCAATCAATGGCACTGAGGCCTCCATTTCGAGATTAAGAAACATTATTGTGATATTGTAAATATTGTATGTCAAATCAGCCTTTATGTACAGACATCTATGGTTGGACATCACACAAATGGAAAAGTGACTGATCTCTGCACGTGTGTTTTGTGCTCAAGCACATTTTGACTAACTCTTCACCTTGTTTTTTTGGGGTTTTTTTTTTTATATTTATTTTTCCATTTACCATTACACTAATGTTTTATTTTGTAAAAATAAAAAGGCTTGTGGAGGTTTCCAGGGGTTTGAAATGTATTAAATGTCACTGAATGAATTTTGTGATTCCACTAAATAAAAGTTCTTTTCAGAACACATAGAAACATTCTTTTTATTTTATAGTTTGGGCTTTTAAGCCGTTTTTATTGCTTATTTATATATTGCTATTTGCTAGGGAGAAGATGGGAGAAAATATTATTTATTTCTATCATACTGTATATTTATTGTGAGGGTATTGGACTACGGTCAGGAAACCTCCATAATGTGTGAATAACATTTTAAACCATATTGATGTTAGTAAAGCATGTTCAGCGGACAAACTGACCCATTTTTGAGAACAAATGTTCTGACAGTGAACATTTTATTATTCCTAAAATTATATCAAAGTCTTTTGTTTCCATTCAGTATAAACATTATGAATAAATTTTTGGATCAATAATACGCATAAGGAACATTTAAAGGGACAATTCACCCAAAAATGAAAATTCTGTCATTAATTACTCATCCTCATGTCGTTCCAAACCCGTAAGACTTTCATTCATCTTCAGAAGACAAATGAAAATCTTTTTGATGAAATCTGAGTGTTTTCTGTTTCTCCACTGACAGCTACGCAACTACCACTTTCAAGGACCAGAAAGGCAGTAAAGACATCAATCAAGTAATCCATGTGACTCAACATGACACGGGTGCTTTGTTTACACAGAAAAACAACAACAACATAATTTTATATTTTATTTAAAGGGGTCATGAACTCCATTCTTTTATAATGTTTCCTTGGGTGCATTTATAATGTTATAATTATAATTTAGAAATAAAAGGGGTTTTCCTATCCTGATTGCCGAAATTGCTGACTGATTTCCCAAGAATCCACAGTGAAATGTAGCGAATACAAATAAATAATGCTCAACTGAGACATTCACATTGTTAAAAATAAATAAGCACATTCCAAGAATTAGGATCCTTTGGAAGGGAATGTTATTTGTAGTCCATCCTGTATGGCTCTTCTCTCCTCGTCATCTCACTAACATGCCAGTGGGCGGGGCCAAAGTTGCAGTGATGAATTATGTGTTGATCTTCTGCAGATTCCACAACGATTTGTTCTCTGGGCTTGGTTACAATAAAAGCTGTTTTTGGACTAACAGGGAAGTTTTCAGTTCTGACATTTACAGGATATTCCCATAGTAGGACCTCTTATATGTCAAAAGCTCAAGGAAAACCCCTTAAAATATTAATCTCCATTGCATTCACCTCGATATAAGCGTGTAGTGTTGACACAAGTGCAGACATTGTTGCATGAACGTGTGTTAGAGATTAATACTTTGTGAAAAAAATTTTTTTCTGCAAACAAAGCTAAAATTAAGGTTAAACTGAGTCACATGGATTATTTTAATGATGTCTTTACTGCCTTTCTGGGGGCTTGAAAGGGGTAGTTGCATAGACGGTCAACAGAGGGACAGAATTTAATCAAAAAGATCTTCATTTGTGTTCTGAAGATGAACGAAAGTCTTACGTTTTTGGGTGAACTAACCTTTTAATATAAATATAAGTACAAGCATTCACAAATTTTCCTGAGTGTTTCGCCCCTAGAAGTCAATTACTTTGCTTATTTATACAAACTGAGGGAGGAGTCTAAATTATTTTCTTCTTTTTTTCCCATTAAACAACATTAATTTACAGCACTGAACCCAGAACATTACTACAATGAAGTAACACATTTGTTACTTGCTTTGAAAAGGGGAAGTGTAGTGCCATCCACTTTAATGAAAAATGTTAATTTCTCTAGATGTTGCTATATGGTTTTCTTCTGGTGAAGTTGCGGTGCGATCAGAGTTGAGTGTTTTATCCAGGCCATCTGGAAGCCAGAGGACATTGTTATGAGAAATAAGAAACAACAGCTGGAGATCTGGAGTCCCGTTTAACATCCTGATTGTGTCCTTCTGCCGGATACAAACTCAATTACACAGATAAAGACATAAAAACTCATTTAAAACTCTTAATTTATCTGCTTGGCATTAAAGAAACTGTTTGCCGAAAATGAAATGATGTCATCATTTACTCACCCTCATGTTGTATGACTTTCTTTCCTACATGATGTTTTGCAGAAGGCACAGAATGATCTTTTTCATATGAGGCCTGGTGCTGTCGAGCTCCAAAACAGCCCTCATATCTCATTCAAATGTGCTTTCGATTCATTTAAACGACGTTATCCACAGAAGAATGAAAGTCAAAGGGGTTTGGAACAACATGAGGGTGAGTAGCCGAAATAATGACAAACTTTTTATTTTTAGATGAACTATTCCTTTAAAGCAAACATGCTTTCGTGTTTGCTGTTTTGTGTGTCACTATCGAGGGCTTTTAAAAATCAATTAATTCCATTTTCACCGCAGACAGTGTTCATTTTCTAATCCATCCATGCGTAATAACAGGCTTTGGCAGCTCGCTGATGACATCACTCATGAGATAGATTCAATGGCGCGCGCTACGATTCCCAGAAAACGATCGTAAAATTGCTCTGATATTTTCACCATCCATGAACTTGGCTGCTCAAAAGCGCTTAACATGAATGCGAAACTGATTCTTTCCATGCAGTAAGTCGTGGGTTTCAGATGATTGCAGTTTTGTCTCAGTAAGCTCACTTTCCCTGTTTTCATCCACAGAGAATCTTATGCTCCATGTGAATCGAGAGCCGCGCTGAGGCAGTTTCAGATGCTTTCCATAGACAGAAGGGTCTCTACACCTGCCCTGCATCCAAACGCACCAATAAAACGAGGGGCAAATCTGTCAAACACAAGGATCTGTAGTGTGGCGGCGTATATGCATATGCATACACAGACTAGACCAGGGGTTTTCAAACTGGGGTCTGGGGTCCTCCAATAGGTTCCAAGGGGTCCCCAGAAAATTTCAGAGAATAAAAAGACAAAGCAAAAAAATTAAATAAAAACAACATTTAAAGTCTATACCGAACATTCAAACTAAAGGATAAAGTCTACCGAACATTCTGTTTTAGTTCTAAATGTTTGTCTCCTTTCTTGCCGTATACATACTTTCCAGAATTGTATGTTTGCTTTGTATCTTTCTACTGAGTTTTTCTCACTATAGTCCCGTTTGTCTTGCTCACTGGGGTTGTAAGGCAGTGTTCTTAATGCGTACGTCCGCCCATTACATACAATTATTGTGAAAGCTGCAGAATTTTTAATTGAAAATGTTCTTCTTCAGGCTTATACATCCAACATAGCCAATTTAAGTTTGGAAACAGTATGTTGTATTTATAATGTCACACTTACTATTTATCTAACAGTTTAAATGATTTTTCCATACATAAAAATATATAGATGGATTTTAGGAAGGGGTTCCTCATAAAAGGTTCATCATATTTGGGGGTCCTTGGCATCATAAAATTTGAAAACCCCTGGACTAGACGGCAGACTGCTGAAACCTGGATGCCAGTAAAGTTAGAGCAAAAGGTCATGCTTTTGAGAACAAAATGATGCAGAACATGCAGCATGTCAGAAGAGGAGAAACACACCTAATAAACACATGTATGAAGCACATGACTTCATGATAAAGCTGCATCACGAACGATTGAATTTTAGAAATAAATGCGTATTATCTATCTATCTATCTATCTATCTATCTATCTATCTATCTATCTATCTATCTATCTATCTATCTATCTATCTATCTATCTATCTATCTATCTATCTATCTATCTATCTATCTGTCTGTCTGTCTGTCTGTCTGTCTGTCTATCTGTCTGTCTGTCTGTCTATATCTGTCTGTCTGTCTATCTCTCTATCTGTCTGTCTATTGTTCTGTCTGTCTATCTGTCTATCTATCTGTCTGTCTGTCTATCTCTCTGTCTGTCTGTCTGTCTATCTATCTGTCTGTCTGTCTATCTATCTGTCTGTCTATCTGTCTATCTATCTGTCTGTCTATTGTTCTGTCTGTCTATCTATCTGTCTATCGGTCTGTCTGTCTGTCTGATATGAAATGTTGTTGTTGTGTTCACTGTCCCTCAGGCTATGACGCGCTGCTAATAACTAGCTGCTAATTTCCCTTCCCCTTAATGATTTTTATTTGTTCCATCGTGTGTCAGTGAGGAACACATTTCTGGGAGCGTGACTTGAATGTATTCTGTTGGTATCGAACACGGATAAGATAATCGGAGCAGTTGCTCTCCCGAACAGCAGGCGGAGACCTCTCTCTTTCTCTTGGGGAGCTTCAGTTTCTCTCTGTCCCGTGACTACAGTTCAGTCATTCACGCTGAAAATGTTTCGACACATTCTGGTAATTATTATAAAATATTCTGTTTAAGCTTAAGCTTAATTATGTATGGTAGTTTATAAATCATTCATCTTGCGTTAGCTTTATCATCACGTGAAAGGTTGCGGTTGTTTATGTTGGAGTTTGTTTGAGACCGGAGAAAGTGAAACGCGGGAGTCATGAGCAGTTTGACGTTTTGCACGTCCACGCTCAATGAAAGTATGATGATGATCATCATGTTTTATAATTCAAATAAGCCAAATAACAGATGTTCTACCTGTTTAGATGGTATGTGTTTATTAAAGAGCTGTTTGAGTGCACATATATTGATATGGTTTTATATTTCCTCTTTCTGCTCATATAAATAAAATTAAACAGCTGTTTCTCACAGTATTTGAACTTTGGAGTATTTGTGGTCATAAAACTATCTCAAAGTCATTAATCTGTCTGAACTTGGACATCATACATCTACTAAAAATCACCAAAACGCCAGCTGATTAAAAAAAGTCACTGATTTATTTATTTATTTATTTATTTATTTATTATTATTGCAAAAAAAAAAAAACACTGCATTGAAATACAGTAACATAAAATGACAATGAAAGGGAAAGAAGAGAGGAAAAAATACAGACAAATTGCAATGACACCTCAACCAGTGAGAAAAATGATCATAATTTTTAAGAAAATTGTTGTTTTTATATTGTTTTCAATGAGTTTAAGAGATTTTACTATAGACCCTTTTCACATTTCCGGGTTTCTCCGAGCGCAAGTCGTCATAGTTGGGTTAACTTTTATAGCTGTGAATAAGAGAATACAATAAATATATATTTTTGTGTCCCCATTTGCTCAAATACCAAAAGAAAAACTCCAAAATAGTGATTTCACAACTTTCAAAAAGAGGAAAAAATAGAGTGAGATTGATAACAGCAGTGAAAAGAGAGGAAGATCACTCCCATAGATGCTGTTTTTGTCATTTGATGCAAAAGTAATATAATACAAAGTATTGGTGTTATAAATGTACGTGTATTTAAAAAAATGAAAATACAAAAAATTTTGCAGGATTTACGATATTGATTAACATTAAAGCGCGTCATCACAGTCTGTGAAAAGGGTCTATAAGGTGAGAAAGACATCAAATCTAAGCAAAGTCTTTGTTTTTGTGAATAAAAACAAAGAGACACCAAGAAATTAACAAGATCAACAGTCACTTTGCATAGTCACTCCTAGAAAAATAAAGAAATATCTTTCAATGAAAGGTTTAGATAATTTTATAAAAGGAGAAATGTAACCTGACTGCATTGGTATTATATATATATATATATATATATATATATATATATATATATATATATATATATATATATATATATATATATATTAAATGTATAGCTGCAATATATATAAAATATACATTAAATTGCTGATGTTAATTGTGCACTAAATTGCTAAAAGACTTATTTTCCACAATATTTAATACTTTTTCTGATGACATTTGTATGTGCATCACATTTGCCATTACTTTATATTTTTTCCATGAGACTCTTCAGCAGGTTTCCAGACGGCAGATCTCCAGTACCGTCCGCAGGCAGCTCCCTAATAAGGTGCCAGAGAAGCAGAAACTCTTTCAGGTGTGGTTGTCACTTTTTCTGACCCCTGGCAGCTATATTTTAAATTAGACCAAATGAGATATGCATTGTACTAATTTACTTATAGGCTGTGGTTATTCACGTGTTTGTCTTTTATCATGTTTTAAATGTGCTTATAAAAATGTTGATTTATGTTTCTTGTATAGGAGGCTAATGGGATGCCAGTTCATCTGAAGGGAGGAGTCAGTGACGCTGTTCTTTACCGTGCAACTATGGGTCTCACAGTGATGGGTATGTTATGTTTAAAGCGTAAAGACATTGCAAGGTCTTAACACATAATTGCTCGGTTTCACAGAAAAAAATCTAGTCCCAGACAATAATGCATGTTTGAGCTGAACTTGCACTGACCTCTCAGGCCCTGTTTACAGCTGGTATTAAGATGCGTTTTTGTCAATCGGGTCACAAGTAGATGAGGGAGACACATTCCCGTTTACACCTGGTGTTTTAATCCGTCTCTTTTGTCCACAGGGGAGGGTCTATGGGTGGGTATGTTTCTTTCGATCAAATGGACAAAATAAGCTCACGCAATTTACATGAGCACACCCAGAGACAGAAAAACACACGGAGAGCATCAGCTTTAGTTTCTGCTCTGACAGACACAAGACCAGCCGAATGCTCCGAGTGTGTGTTAGAAATCAGGAATGGAGAGAGAACATTGTGCTCGGTACGTTTTTCATCTTCAAACCAACAGAACCCACAATTCAGTTCAGCAACGCATTACGTCACCCATTCAAAGTAAATGAGAAGCGTTAATCCTGGCGCTCCGTGTGAAGTCAGTAGGCGGAGAGTCTATTGTGGCTGTTCGAACACATTCGACCACATGAGCGTCTACACTACGAAAGCAATCCGGTCAAATGTGTTTTCCACTACCTCGGGAAGTGGATTGAAAGTGGACGAGCTCAAAACATTTTAGACCCTGTTTACATCTGTATTTAGCATCGTCCCCTTGTGATCTGATCGACCGATCACATCTTAATACCAGGTGTAAACAAGGCCTCAAAATATGTCAGTGCCATTGTTTCATCAGTAATGTTTTTTTTAATTAACTAAGGCTTAATCCTGGTTCAATATAAGCCCTGTCTGTGAAACTAGGCCTATGTGTGGATTCTGGGTGATTGCTTAGCCCAAGTTTGAAGTGCCTACTCCTAATGTCTGTATATAGTGCCAAATTCAAATTTATTCAAACCGTATGACTTGCCGTGAGCAAGCATGGATATGCATTTGAGTTAATAATCATCATAGGAAACTAATCATTCATGTGTCTCTTTTCAGGAACGGCATGCGTCATATATGAGCTAGTAAAGGCAGCTGTGCCTCAGAAGAAGGACTGATGTCAACTCCTGCCCTCGTTTCTGTTGAAATGTGACGTTATGAGCATTTCACACAATATATTTATTCTTTCATTTGGAAGGTAAAAGGGACCAAAGTGATCTGAATAAAATAAACTGTGCCTGTCAGAAATAAATGGACAAATCCCGATTGTTTTGCTTTACTCATTGACAATTTAAACACCCCAAAATTAAAAGAAAAAAGGTTTTGCATAAAGAAAATGATTATTTTAGGACTATTGAGACATTCATTTTCTTTATGCAAAATGACATTTATTTTCTTTTGATTTTTGGGGTGTAATGTTAGCTACTTAAGATGTTTCCAATATGTATTTCATCTTTAATTCTAGTTATTGATAAGGTTTCATTTGTTTGTCCTATGATTTCATGCCTCCTCCTTTTGAAGTGCATGTGATAATATTCTTCTCATAAAGAGCGTGATGAAGAAAACAAACAACGAAACAGTTTTTCCTTCTGAAAGTTTATGTAATGTCTGAAGTTAGCGTTAACTGATGCAGGGTGTTTGTGACTCACAATGCAGCGTTTCGAGGCATGTTTTCGGTATGGTCTGTTTCTTGGATGTCTTCATCGGTTCCCAGGAAACAAACAGTAATATGCACTTCCTTTTTGTTCTTCAAATCAGTGTTTTCAAGGCATATGAAATGCGTGCATTCCAAATGCGTGTGTAATGCGTGTACATCAAAGAAATGTTTTCCCTGCTGGAAGTTCAGATTTACAGGGACGATTGATCATTTGAGCTCCGTATAGCAGGCCTCAGCATTGGTGGTCTATACAGTTGAGCTCATATGGAAATGTATCACATGCATTACGAACAGTGTGCTCATTGTGTCCCTTATAAATTCTCTCAGCTCATTGCAGAGATTGAAACAGGCGTAGGAGGCATGCATAAATAATTGCATGCTAATTATAATACTATAAAGCACAGATCATTAATTCTGCAAGCGATCTATATGGAGCAGTAGAAGTTCAAGCTTTCCCTTGATCAATAGATCCATTATTCATTTCTCTCTAACAATGACAGTAATGAGATAATGATCAAATTAAAAACAGTCCTGAACTCAGCTGAAACAACTAATAGACTTAATGATCATTAATCAAACTCTACCCTGACTCCCAGTTGGCACCCATGTGTTTCTAAATGTTTATTCTTCAGATGGGTAACAGAAAGCTGTTCATTATGGTTTAATAATGAGATCAAGGGTGTAGTTTTGATTCATAAGATGTGTTGGACATCTCCATCCTCTCTGTGCGTTACCCGATTTGACCACTAGGGGGCTACATATTCAAATAAATGGAAATTCATAATTGTAAAACTGATCTACAGGCTCAAATTCATTCCGTCTTAAGTACAGTTACGAAGGTACATGTCCAGAAAACACTTCATGCTACCAAAAAACAAGCAAAAACAATTTGGGCCTTTTATGTCGTTGTGTAACCTATTACAGTTTTTCCTGATATTGCTGGACACAATTACTTTACTTTAACTCTTGATATCTGTATTTTGGACGCGCTAACGCTTAGCTGTTTTTTAACTGGTCTAAGCTGCTCATTAGCTGGTCCAGTCGGGATAAAAACATGTCCACGGCTAGTTTATAAGCTTGATTTTTCAGCAGCGTTAATATCATATCACAGACAGAAAAATGTGTTGTATTTAATACAAATATAAACTGTATTTAATAAGTAACACTACAAAAGTTTGATTGCTAGTCAAAATCTTGCACAACTAGCGAAAAGTGGCTTTGGCGCGAAGACGTTACCATAGCAAACGCTCCACTGTCAGTTAGGACCGTTGAACGATAAATCAACAACAATATTGATACTGTCATTATGATTAGATATTTTATATTTACGTAACGAAATTGTATGTAAAAAATCTTTGTGATGTTTTACAATTGTTGTCGGTTGGGTCTGTGCTGGGAGCACCATATAATTATTATTATTTAATTTTTTTTTTTGGTGGGGCGCTAGACGAATCTCCCCAGATTTCGCTCCGAAAATGATTGAGGTATATTAATTTGAAAACACAAATAATTATGGACGCAATTACTTTGCTTTAAATCTTGATATCTGTGTTTTGGATGCGGTAGCGTTTTTTTTTTGTTGTTTTTTTATAAACCGGTCTAAGCATTAGCTAAAAACATGTTCAAAAACACAGCTAGTTTATAAGCTTTTCCAGCAGGGTTAATGTCACAGAGAGAAAAATCCCATTTTAATTAGTAAAACTACAAAAGTTTGATTGCAACCACTGGAGCACTTTCAGTTAGCACCCTTGAACGATACATCAAAAACAGTAACGATATTGTCATTACGATTACAATATTTTATATTTACTTATTCGTAATTTTAATTTTTTGGTGTGCCAAAAATCTTGTGTGGTGTGTTTTGAAAATGTGCGCCAACCACTTTATAATTAGTTCAATAGTTATTTATTACACTTCTATTTTAACTTAAAATGTATAATACATTAACAATTGAGTTAAAAAACAAAGGCTATATGAATTTGCGATTCCTATTGGATCTCGTCCGGAGTGGTGAATTCCATAGTCATTCCCTCTGGAACCCAAAACATCGACGAGTGACATGCTGCAGGAATGCCGAAAATATGCTTTTCCAAAAGCGCATCCCAACACATCCATCCATCACACAGGCGTGACGTCAGAGCTCCGGCTTCGGGATCAGCCTCCTGTTAAGAAGCACATTCTAGTCTGAGATCCTGTGCATTTGAGAACAGCCTTCACGAGCTGTGGGGTGATCAGACCCTCCTCTTCCATCTCCATCACTGCAGCATCACGGAGAATCTCTGCTTTTCCGAAGAGTCCTTTAAAATCCCTTTGCGTCCGGGCGAAATTTCCACTTTCATTCACCAGTTTTGTGATGTATTGAGAGAGTTTGGAAACTTTGGGGAGTTTGGTAAGTGCTCATGCGGAGTTAATTTTCCTCTGTTATTGATAAACCTATTTATGGAGGAGGGTGTTATCATTGCTCTTGAATTTGAGCCGTATTAGATAAATGCCATGTGAAATGATGAATGTGTGCACACGGAGCCCTTTTCAGCTGCTCTGATCACTTTTTCCATAGACGTTTGTATGGTGATTTCATTTTTTCCACCACCCTGTTATTGTGCTCTTTTAAAGTTGATTGGGATGATACTAATCTTACATCACGTGTAAGACTCATAAGACCTCTGGGACTTTTTTTTTATGTTTATCTACCTAAATCACGTTATGTGTTATGCATGTTTTCACCATATAAAGAGGTTTTTAAGACCGTATGTCTGCTTTTTCATTCAGCTTTACTTAAATTCTTACACTATTACAACACCAAACCCAAGATAACATGTGCCTGCATGCTTTTGACTCACACACTATGCATGTCCATTCACCTAATATTTATTTATTTATTTATTTATATATATAAATATAAAATGCTAATTTTTTACCTTTTTGCCCTAGTTGATTTCAGGTGGTCCTGCCATGTGATGAATGCCTTTTCAAAAGTGCAAATGTAGTCGTAATTAATATGAGATCATGCATAATATATAAAAGGGCTGGAAAAATGTTGTTTAAAATAGTTTTTTATTGAGTCACTGCAGGACTGCTTGAAATGTCAGGGTGATATTGATGAACAACTTGTACTGTTGTGAGCTGCTTGTTCTTGCCTGCTTGTTGCTGATTTTTAATGTATCTAACACAGACATCAAGCACATTGCCAGAGTCAGCATAAATATATGGATGTGAAGTCTGAATTTGTCCAGGCACAACAGGGGGCGCAGGAATCCTGCTGAAAAAGTTTTTCCACCCCTGATGTGTAGGATCCTAAATCAGGCAAATTTCCAGACAATTGCATATAGTCACAGTTTCCGACGTTGAACAGATGAATCGCTGGGGTTTGCAATGAAATACAGCATATGCAGTTTATAATCGTTTTACAGTTCAACTGCTGTGGAGAGTGTTTTTCTAAGACCCACAGTGAGTTATTTTAATTAGTGATCTTGTTTTATAAACATTTTCCAAAAAGTGTTGGAGTATTAACCATGGAAAGAACTTTTTTTCCTCTGCTGACCAGAGAAACAGCTTGAATTTTGAATGAAGAAATAATTAAAATCAGATTTGAGTGAGCAGTGCTGGAGTCACAGTGCATGCTCTTTTATTTTTGGATTGATTTATGAGCTGTGTGTGTGTGTGTGTGTGTGTGTGTGTGTGTGTAATATGGTTGATTTTTCAGATTGATTGATGCTCTGCTGATACTGGGGTGAAGATGTCGGTCAGGCGGTTGGCAGCGGCCGCTCTCTTAACACTCGCAGTACTGACATCAGTGAGAGCTCAAGGTAAAAAAGCCAACAAATCTACCCCCATTCACCCTGTTAAATTAAAAATACTTTATTGCAACCGTTTAGATCAGTCTATTATTTCTAAAATATATAAATATTAATTGTGCAATAACATTTGTCTGTGTTTAAGTGTGTTCATTATTTGTCAACTTTCATTCTCCGTAAAAATGAATAAAAATAGATTAAAAAAATTGTTTCCGTTAATGTACTTGATTAGTGCATGTGGTATGTCTCTTTTTAGACACTAGGTTGGAGAGATTTACTCTCCTATAAGATTTGTTTAAAACAATTTGTGGTTTTAATGCTAGTGGAAATAGAAATGCAGGATATTTCATTAGATCTGACTGTTTTTTCAGCATCTGATTCTTCAAGATTATCCACTGTAATATCGTTAAATGGCAAATTATAGGATAGAACAAGTAAGGCCAAATCCAGCAAACGTTTAGTATTGAATATGACTGGTTTTAAATATTTTCCATATGCAACTTAAGACCCATGATCATTTGCTGGATACCAGACATCTCAGCCAGACAGACCTTTTCCTTTAGTAAAACACTTTTTCATTTATTTGAGTATTTACTGTATATCTTTCAGTAACTGAGCTCTTGGTCGGTCTGAACAGTCTCACAGGCAGTAAAACTGTGACTTAACCATATCAAATCATTGAATAAACGACAGGGTGTTAAAGCACACATTGCCAGAATTCAATGGAAAGTATAGTGGAACATTTTACAGCTTTTATTGTACAAAAAAAAAAAGAAATCATGTGGAGGCCAAGTTTCCCTTCCCCACTTTCCGCACTCTTAGGGAACAAAAAGACAAAATATGAGTTTTATTTTTTTTCCTTCTTCTTATATAGGAAAAAGAGGGCAAGAAGTAATTGTATTGCTTCTCAATGCTCTAGTAAAAATAAGCAAAGTCTTTGTTAAAACATGTTCCACTGATATAAAATACGACTGGCAAACAAATACCATAACCAACGTTATCATTTTCATGTTCGACATGGTTATGATTAGATGCTCAGCATAGCAAAATAAATTGTTAAAGGATCTTCAAAGTTTGGTTGCATCAAAACTGGTTTGGGTTGGATGGACCCAAAAAAGAAAGGAAAATCTAGAATGGGTGATGAATCGGTGTGAGTTAGCGGTTGTGTTGGACCCATTTGGAGTCAGAAATGGAACCCATTGTGACATCTGGTCAGCCAGGTTGGTAAATCTTGATTTTGGCGAACCTGTTCCCGGTCAAGCTTAAGCCCTGGTCAAAATTTGACCAGAGCCGCAGCTTCACAAAATATTTTATTGTGATATTCCGACAAGCACACGACTTCTATGTTCCACACAGACACTGACTTTCCAACCACAATGCAACACAAAATACCATGAGAATATCACTTTAAAATATTTCTCTACAGCCCTCTACATGTGCGTCTTGTACATGAAGTCCTTTTAGTCCCACAAGTTGTTGCAGACAACTTTTCATGTACAAGTGCATGAGTCTTCTAGTTCATCTAGACTGGTGCAATGTTATGTCACCTCTTTTTGTTTATATATTCACTTGTTTGTCACTATCCTGTATTTTCACATGATTAAAGGTTGTCGTTGTGCACCCATTTAAGTGGTTTGCAATGGAAAGCGACCACATTAATGCAGTTGCACACATTATTGTCAACGTCTTTCAAGTCCATTGTACAATCAACACTTCTTGTCTATCTGTGACGTCAACTATTGAAACAGTTCAACACGGTGTGTCTGTGTTGGGTTAACTGCATGCACGTCACGAGTTATGGCCCGATGTAATGTTTTGTCGAGGTCTTTGTGGAACGCGCTTTACGTGTCTATGCTTGAGTAGTCAATGGCCCTACGGTCAGACAGCTCAAACAGATGTCATTTTGACCCAAAATGGCCGTCGTCCACGTTTGTTTCATGTTGCCTTGAGTCCTTCCCCAACAATGAACTTCACTGTTGGGATTTCGTCCATAAACCTGTGTGCTCTTCTCATAAATACAGCTTTTGGAATGGTTTCTTGGAAATAACTTGATTCACCTCCTCTTTCCACAGTAATGCCTCCATCAGATTTGAGGTTTAAGATTTTAAATGAAAACACAGTGCAAATGATATGGAAGCCACCGCTCTCAAGGACCGAGGGCTTCAGAGTACAAGTGACATCAGATTCAGGTTGGTGAAACGGTGAAAGCACCACACGTGTTGGAATTATATTTCCAACATGAAACATTTGCTTGGCTTTGCTTTGGTCAGTGGCGTGTTTCAGACTGGAAATCGATATTCAACAAGGAAAAAGAAGTGACAGAACTAACTTTTATCAATTGCAAATTGACTGGATTCTGAATAAGTTGGCACTCCATACCAGAAAATGTGTAGTATGAAAGAAAATGAATGTCGGCTAACACCTAAGGGTTGTTCAGACCTGCAAGTGTTGTCTCATGATCTATTGCCATTGAGCCCATGAGCGAAGCACTTAACCTAAGGTTATTCATGGGGAACCGTAGTAAGTGTACTTTATGTTGCTTGAGATAAGAAAGCATCTGGTAAACGACAAGTAACCTTTAAACTCACTGCCACAGGCAACTCTAGGGAAATGCGTTCTGGCGTGCCCTTCAAAAATGATTTTAACATGGACTGTTACTCATCGCTTGTCTTGGGAAGTCATTAACGTTTCCCTAATCTAAGTCTTGTGTGTCTAGACTAGATTTATCTACTTATAAATGAAGGTTGGCTAGATGTTATCTTCATGTAGAATGTACATCATGATATGACATTTAAACATAGAACATGCAAATGTTCCCTTCTCTCTGTAGAAGAGCCTAAGGAATTCACACTTCCTCCATCCTCAACCAAAACCTCCATCAGAGATTTGACCCCCGATGTGGATTATGTTGTTACGATAACTTCATATTCTGGATCTGAGGAGAGTATACCAATCTCTGGTCAGATTACAAGTAAGTGGCAGGGCATCTTATTCCTTAAATATGTCATAGGGTTCCTCAGGGTATTTTCAAATTGTGATTTGGAAAAAAAATCCTGTTACTGTACACTTTAAATTTGTAGTTATGTTCATGCTATAATATATTTATTTGACTAGAAATGGCTTTTTGTGATTGCAATCTCTATAAAACAGAGTGGAGAAAGCATGGAAATTTATTGGCCAAAGGGTATTAATGGAAGGAATATATTTGCCTTCTTATTTATTGATTTATTGGTTTTCTGTTTCAGTCCAATCAAGTGGTTTTGAAGGAGGTACCAGGAAACCTCAGGTCTCTGATTCAGTCAGTAAGTACATACCTCCAGGCTCTTTCCATTGCTTCTGTGGTTGCTGCATTTTATTGGGAGTTTCCATACTAGTCAGTACGCAAATGAAAGAAATTCTTTCTTTCCAAATTTATGACTCCTGATAACAATTTAGCTTGTTAGTCAGCATTAACTTTTCCAGACATGATAAATTTGAGCCAGCGTTTCCAGCATGGCTTTTGGGTGAGAGTTTGTAAGTGGCCCCTTTCGCCTGGTTTGAAATAAAAACCTGAACCTCTCGCAGTGCAGAAAGTGGAAAGCATTACAGCTTCTCCCTTTACAAGAGCGCTGTGGCCTCGTCCTCCAGATGAAGGTGAACAGCTTTACTTTTCCTTTCCTATATTAAGCAGAAGTGGAAAATCCAAACAACCCCCTCCCCCACCCACCCCACCTCACCCGAATACCATAACGGTTAGTTAGCATGCCTTCTGCAGACGACTCGAAAAAACCCAGTTTCAATGCTCCAGTGCTTCCATTCTGCAGGCGCAAGTGGAAAAAAGTGAATATAATTATGGTAATAAAGGAGGGCAAGCTACGATATGTTAACAACATCCTGTCCTTTCCCATCTTCCATAAGGGTTTGCTAACATGTCCTCAAAGATGTAGCCGACACAGTCCTTTCAAGGGCAGCAAATTCCACAAATTTTGATTGAGGGCAAATATGATTGAAAGATGAGGAATTTTTCCAAAACTGTATGGAGGATTAAGATTAATGGAGTTGAAGAGAGAGGGAAGGACTAGTAATGACTCGCCTAATAGCATTTCGTATAGAGACATACTCAACCCATGTGTCAATGTGGAATGAGTTGTAACTGGTGTGTATTGCATAATAGATAAATGCGCTGCTATTATAAAGGGGATGCGCTTTGTATTTGTTCCTGTACATTTTTTATATTAGACACTGAAGCATACAGTATCAACTAACACATAAACCTTTTTACATATTTACAACATTTGAGATGTACAAACCTATCGAAATCTCTGGAATTGTCATTATCTTGGCAAAGTTGCTGTTGCAGGTGACCAGGTTCATTACTCTCATTTATCATTAAATGATGATTTAATGGCAAATTTGTTGAGAAATGAAGTAAAAATGTTGAAATGGAATTATCGTCAAAAGCTCAAATTGTAAACAAAAGAGAAAAATATGTGAAAAATGTCACAATGGAGAATTCAACTGTCAAGTAAGAATTAAATCAATGCGTTCAATGGTGTTAAACATCTCATTTATTATAAATAAAATAAAATCAACATACATATTCTGTTAACTAAATATTCTTTGAACCTCTAAGGATTCATAAACATTTGTACGTCTCTAAAGTTGTACATATGTAAAATGGTTTATATTGTAGCAACATCTATCTAATGTTTAAAAAAAAAAAAAAGTGTGATAGAAACATACCACGCAAATGAAATCACACAGTGATATAATACTAAAAGATATGGTCTTTTCTGAAATGGAAAAATAGGTCAGGATTTTGAGTTGTCTGCCAAATGTGTCTGCCCAAATTCTTGAATAGTTATATTTTAGAAGCTTCGCATTCTTTTCAAAAATTCATCCCCTTATCTAAAGTCAAACGTGTCTATGGCAGAGTTTGTTAGCTGCTGACTCATCGATCTCTCATTCTTTTTTCCAGAATGCTCTGTAAGTTCCATTGCTGACCTTGTATTCCTGGTGGACGGTTCTTGGAGTGTCGGACGGGACAATTTTAAATTCATCCGTAGCTTTATAGCAGCCATGGCAGGCGCATTTGATCTTGGAGAGGACAAGACTAGAGTAGGCGTGGTTCAGTACAGCACGGACACCAGAACAGAGTTTAACCTTAACCAGTACTTCAAACGGGCCGATCTGCTCAGAGCCATTAACAATCTGCCATACAAAGGTGGCAACACAATGACAGGTACCAAATTTATACTTATGTATTCATACTGAAGCCTACAGATCCTACTCTCCAAGCCTAGTCTCAATGATTGTTTTTTTTGTGCAGGCGAAGCCCTGGACTACCTGTTGAAAAACATGTTCACGGAGACCAACGGTGCTCGTAAGGGATTCCCCAGAGTGGCCGTAGTTATCACAGATGGGAAATCTCAGGACCCTGTGGAGGGTTACGCAAAGAAGTTGAAGAACGCTGGAGTTGAAATCTTCACTTTGGGTATGTGGTCATTCATCACTGCTGTCTTTCACAGTCTGGATTTCTTCTTCATTCACACAGAACTGGGCAGCTTTCAAGAAATCCAACCGCACAGAAGAAATCCTTGAAAGGAATTTTGAGAAATAATGCTATTATTTATTATTTTTATTCAGGGATTAAAGAAGCAGATGAGGAAGAGTTGAAACAAATGTCTTCAACGCCCTACAGAACACACGTGTACACTGTGCCAAACTTCGATATGATCAAAGCTGTGGAGAAATCACTCATCACGCAGGTGTGCACCAGTGTGGATGACCAGCTCAACTCGCTGGCTAGCGGCGAGGAAGGTAAACAAACAATAACAATTGTAAATCTGCTGTAGCAGGTTTATTAAACACAATCCCGAGCATTAAACATGACCCCATTTTTCTTCTTTTTGTTTATTTGCAGCCGTTGAACCAGCGTCAAACTTGCAAGTCACAGAGGTTGCGTCCAAGTCAATGCGGGTGACGTGGGATGCATCTATAGGGGAAGTGACTGGATACAAGGTGCAGATGGTTCCCATGTTGGCTGGCAGCAAACGTCAGGATCTGTACGTTGGCCCGACTCAGACCTCTGTGAATGTGAGAGATTTGTCCCCTGATACCGAGTATGAAATTAGCCTGTTTGCACTCAAAGGTCTGACGCCTAGTGAGGCAGTTATGGCGATGGAGAAAACCCAGCCTTTAAAAGTATCGTTAGGTGAGGAAATGTCCACATTTTTTAACTATCCACTGTAATCCATTGATTAAATAGTTGTTTCATCCTCAAGCTCTTTTTGCTTCTAGAATGTTCTCTTGGTGTGGATGTACAAGCCGACGTCGTTCTTCTGGTCGACGGTTCCTACAGTATCGGTCTTGCGAACTTCGCTAAAGTTCGAGCTTTCTTGGAAATCCTGGTCAACACCTTTGACATTGGGGCTGAAAAAGTTCAAATCAGCTTGGTCCAGTACAGCAGAGACCCACACACTGAGTTCTACCTGAACACCCACCACGATCTGAGCGCTGTGGTCAAAGCCGTGAGAACGTTCCCCTACCGCGGTGGCTCCACGAACACCGGCAAAGCTATGACTTATGTGAGAGAGAGGATTTTCATTCCAACCAGAGGCGCTCGTGCGAATGTACCTCGCGTTACGATTCTGATCACCGATGGCAAGTCCTCGGATGCTTTCAAAGACCCGGCAGCTAAGCTTAGGAACTCGGATGTAGAGATTTTTGCAGTGGGCGTGAAAGATGCTGTCCGCTCAGAGCTGGAGGCGATTGCTAATCCTCCAGCGGAGACCCACGTGTACACCGTAGAGGACTTTGATGCTTTCCAGAGGATTTCCAATGAGCTAACCCAGTCCATCTGTCTGAGAATTGAGCAAGAGCTTCTGAACATCAAGAGGAGAAGTGAGTATCGTTTGACTTCACCACTAACTGCTGTTCAATTTGTTCGGCTCTTGGTCTGGACGTGCGTAGAACCATATGTTTCAAACTCTGGTTTTGTACCAATTTGTACATAAGTTTAAAGGGTTAGTTGACCCAAAAATGGAAATTCTGTCATCTTTCTTTCTTTCTTTTTCTTTCTTTCTTTCTTTCTTTCTTTCTTTCTTTCTTTCTTTCTTTCTTTCTTTCTTTCTTTCTTTCTTTCTTTCTTTCTTTCTTTCTTTCTTTCTTTCTTTCTTTCTTTCACAAAATAACTGAGCAGATAAGATAATAGGCAATAAGCAGAATGTCCAAGCTGCTCAATTCCAAACAATACAAATAGTAAGCATATGCTGTCAAGCTACAAGTATAAACAAACAAACAAGCACCAAAAAAAGTTGTTGTGTGCTGTGCAAGTTTTCTAAAGTCATACAATAGCTTGGTGTCGGAAATAGGCCAACTTAAAATCTATTAGGTAACATGCAGCCTGAGCCTGTAATTTTTCTGTAATCTTTTTTGACATTAAATTGGGATGTGAACAAAATTCTCTTGGGAAACCGAAGGGAGAAATCTCATTTATTTCAATTCTGCTCTCCCTTCTAGGTCTGATTGCACCCAGGTCTCTGACCTTCTCAGAGGTGACCTCCAGGAGTTTCCGAGCTTCTTGGGTAACAGATGCCGTGGATGTGCAGTCCTATCTGGTGCAATACAAGCCTGATGCTGACACAGAAGTGGGCTACATCTCTGTCTCTGTGCCGGGAGACACCACTACGACTGTCTTACATCACCTTACTCCTGTCACAAAGTATGAGGTCAAGGTTTACGCCCAGTACGAGAAGGGAGAAAGCTTTCCTCTATCAGACTTTGAGACCACACTAGAAGGTTAGTGTATGTTATATATAAATGTTAGTTTAGCTAATTACTATTAACATTTCTTTTGGAACTTTTAAAGTAATGTTGTTCTTTCTTTGGTGCAACACAAATGTTTTTTAAAGAATATCCTGGCCATTGAACCTGATGAATGTTAGGGTAAACTGTTCCTTTGAGTCGCAACAGCAACCTTTTTGTGACCTATATGTTCCAATTTGTACAGAACAAGGATCCGTGAACAACCTGAGGGTGTCTGAGGAGACCACAAGCAGTTTCCGTGTCTCATGGGGGGAGGCTCCTGGTCCAGTAGTACGGTATAGACTCACGTATGTTCCAGTCCGAGGGGATAGTATGTTGCTAGAAACTGCAACAGTTGGGCCTGAGACCACCATTGTTCTGCAGCAACTTTACCCAGTTACGACATACCGTGTCTCTGTGGCAGCCGAATTCCCATCAGGTGTTGGACCTCAGATGCAGATTGATGGAACAACCAAAGAAGGTGATTGGAACAACTGAAAGTTTTTACATTCATCTTTGTCACTGTAAATTGATCCTTGATTATTAGTCAAAATCAACTCGATTTGCTTTTATTTAAGACGTGTGCCCACTCATTCTAGCATTTTCATTGGTTGTTTCCCATGTATTTATAGACTCACAAAACGCTTGAGGGTGTGAATCTCTGATATTTCAGAAAACTGGTGTAAAGTTTTACACTGATTGTTTGAGCAGCCAAACACCTTAAGTGAATGGAAAATCAAGTTGAATTTAACAAAAACTCTGAGACGTTTCCCAGAATTTCTTTCGTTGAGTTGGCGAAAAATGTCTGTTTGGTTAGGCAAAACCTCTGGGTTCTTTATCAAGGCTGAGAGTAGTTAGTGTCCAAGCATGAGCCAGCTGAGTCCTAATGGCTGCCTACAGCGATGCAGCTGCAGTCTTTCTGTTATTATCTGCGAAGGACAAATCCCAGGTCATGACTTTCAACTCATGTGTTAAACTAGAGTTTAATCTCTGCATTGTCTCTGTTCCAGTCAACAGATTCATTTTTTTGCTGCTTGCTAAAGACATGATTCCTCAAAACTTGTTGGGGAGAGGTGTGCTGTTACTAAGTGATCAGACTTTTCATCTGGTGGATGTACAAATACAGAATCTGTGCAGCATAATCTTAAGGACACAGTGTCTTAAACCCATTTTGGGGGTGGTGTGATGTAATGGTTAAAGCTCAGGGTTGGTAACTGGAAGGTTGCTACTTGTTCAATCCCAACAAAGGAGAGAACCAGGATCTTTAAAGGTATAGTTCACCAAAAACTGAAATACATCATTACAAATCTGTATATTTTCTCATTGTCAATCATTTGTAAATGATAATATATGGTGGGATCAAACCAGCAACCTACCAGCTTCTATTACTTTATCCAAAGAAGCGCACAGGAGCAACCTAGGATTAAAGGCACCTGCAAAATAACATTAGCACTAAGGTTTTTGAGTACCAAAGGATATATCCCAGGCATATCCCATTTCTCCCCAAGAAAAAAAAAGTCCACTTAAATGTGGAATTGTTGTAATTATATACTCGTTTGTGTAAATGCAAAAGACGCCCATCAAACTTTCTGTGAGTGCATTGCAGCACAAGATCTGAGAAAGCACAGCCTTGGAAGGACTAGGGGCATTTTTAACATCCTCAGCTCCTGTCAGATTGGATAAACAAATAGGTTGAGCAGAGTCAAGTTATAATGCTCTTTCTTTCCTTCAGCCCAGATAAACAGCTCACAGGTCTTCTGGGGTTTCAGATGAACAAATCTTAAGCTACAGTAACATGGCTACAGTATCCCCTAATGAAATGACCAGATCCAGAGCTTACCCAAGACCTTAAATCACTGAATTCCGGTAATCTTATGTCACCGAATCTGCAGTGTCAGATTTGAGGGCCAAAGATTAGAGCCCAGAAAGAGTAAGCTTTAAGTGATAGAAAACCACCCAAAAATGAAAATTATGTCATCATGGAGCATAAAAGAAGTACTCTGAGATGTCAAGAGTACTTTTCTTCCATGCACTGAAAACATTGTGTCCACAATTTAAAGAACTATTAAGGTTGTCCAAATGACTCAAGCTCTATATTCTTCTAAAGCTATGTATGGATCAAATGAAATTATCAAAAATGGTGGATGAGCAAAAAAAAGGTCAAGTGACTGAAAAAGATGAGCTTTTGAAGACTTGGAAAATAGTGCACAAGTGGTGCTTTTTGTCATTTGTGGAGAGATATATGGGTTTGGAAGAACATGAAGTAAATTCATTTTTGAATGAATGTTTCTTTAAATGTATTGAGGGTTTGCATTTGGTAGGCTAGAGATTTGGCCTGGTGCATTATGGTGCAGTTAAAGGGTTAAATTTTGAAACATGGACCATGGAGTGCTTCGTCTAGTATGCAGAAGTCCCCATTCTCAAAATTGTACCTGTGAGGAGTTTAGCATTACGGCTTGATTATAGACTGACACTGAACATAGTGAGATGGTGATTTCAGCTCCTCCATCCATCCATTCAGACTTGGTCAGCGGGAGCTGGGCTAGATGAAGTTCTCAATTGCAGAAAATGATGTAATGCAGGAACTATTCAGCTTCATCCCACTCTGGAACAAAGGAGTAGAGCAGTCACCCAGACATCTCTGTTCCTTCCTTTGCGTCCTCAAGAGGATATGCATAAGGCAGAGCATGAAAGATTTCCGTTCTGTCCCCAATCTGATGCAGGTGTGTATTGACCGGGCTCTGGTCCAGTTGATGACCTAGTGTGTCCATTTGTAGAGCAGCGAAGGTATACAATACCAGATGCTATGTACATTTTGAGGTAATTCACACTGTCTTAGCTAATCATTGACTTGTCTGTGTGCAGCGAGTCTTCAGCAGATTCAATTACTGCAAAAAAGATGATTTCCAGCAAATCACTGTGAAGACCTTGAGACTTTCTGTAGGAAAAAAAAGGAAATGCTATTTGACACTATAATAGTTCCCATATTTCTTACTTAAATGATGTTACTTTTGTTGTAGTTTTTAAGCTATACTGAACTAAAGAAATGTTGTTTTTTTAAAGTGGGCATTTAAAGGGATTTGCAAACCCTTTGCAAAGGATTTGCAAAGGCATTTAAAGGGATACAAAGGCTCTTCCATTGTAGCTCTACAGTGTGACATTTCAATTCACGTAATGTAAACGTTTAAAAAAATTCTTCATAATAATTAAAGCTGTGCTCGAAGTGATGGTCTTGTATCTGTTAAATCCATTGCTCTGAAAGTGACGTTGAAAACCGTGAAATTAAATTTAGCTGTTTTGTTTCACCATCTCACAGAAGATTGAAAAATTAAACAAAAGAGTTCCCATATGCATATATATATATATATAAGGGAGTCAAGAGACGCGAGTTATAATGCAAAGGCAAAAGTGCACGCATGTGGAACGCGTTACCTGCCTTGCACTTTAGATCGTTTCCAAAGGGGTTTATTTGTATTATATTCTCGTCAGAGTAGCACCTGGCCAATTGAAGTGAGACTGATTACATAGCAGGATATTATACTGTTACACATGGATATTGATTTAAAATAAAGACTTAATCAGCTAGATACAAACGGGCCAAAAGGTGTCTTTGTACTCCAGCACATGGGTATCCTCAGAGGAGGATTGTTCTTCCTGTTTGCCATCTGTCAAAGTGTGTAATGCATTCAAGCTGGTCTCGCTGTCCGGCTCATGAACCCGGAGATGTTCGTAAAGCACAGATGAAGGGGACAACCGAAAGCTCTTTCAGCACCTGCACTTTACCGATGATTGACACGAGGTTAAACTTCAAAAACACTGCGGAAAATGTACTGCATGTGTATGGCCTGTCTCGGCTTTGGATTTCGGAGCAGCATGGGATGCTGGATTGGCTTTTTGAATGGAATTGCATCTTTAAATGGATATAAAAGATAATTTGAATTTCAAGGCTCTTTTAAAGACAGAGTCAAATAAAATCCTGCTGTTGGGCTGCAGACAAGCTCATATGAAAGTCACATGTTGAGGAAAGATGTTAGAAGTCACATTGTTCAACAAGATGCACTGTTTCCAATTTGTGAAAATTGTGGGGACTTATAATTGTGTCAGGCAAGGATGAGACAGAACAGGAGGGGGTGAAAAGACAAGGATAGAGGGATGAGGAATGACTGGGCATTTGAGAAGGTATCAGACATCTGAGGAGAGCACTTTATGGTGGTTTTGTGGGGATTTGCTTTTGTTTTGGAAAAAGAAATAAGTTGGCAAGCACTCGCTTCTCTGCTTCTTCTCCATAGTCTCAGTATATTGCAGTGATTTAAAACAGTCAGTGTGTATTTTTCATGTGTGCGAGCATCTTCATATAAGAGTCTGAAGAAGAAAACAGTTCCCTAAACATGCATATTCGGTCATTGGATACTGACCCTCATGTAATTCAAAAATATATATAAAATACTATTTCAATGATACTTAAATAACAGTGCTTAAAATGATATTCAAAATATTCAACAGAAACAAGCTAAGGGATAGTTTACCCAAAAATGAAAACTGTCATTATTTACTTTTTGTTCCAGTTGTTCCAAACCTGTAGTTTCTTCCTCAAGTTTCTTTCTTCTGTTGAACACAGAAGAAGATTTTTTGAAGAATGTCGATAATCAGACAGTTGACGATAGCCAATGACTTCCATGGTATTTTTTTTCCTACTAAGGAAGTCAATTGCTACTAGTCGACTGTCTAGTTACCAACATTCTTCAAAATATCTTCAGTCTATCTTTACATTACTGAGAATGCCTGGAGATCAGTAAAATAATTTCATTGCATGTGATGTAAAATATCTGAAGAAGGCCACTTAGTCCCAAGATCCTTAAGTGGGTTGCATGCTTTTTGGACTCTGTGTGGTTGGTTTTGCAACGTGTGTGTGTGTTGACTTTAGACTTTATTACCAGCTGTTAAGTTTAGTTTCATCTGAATGAATTAGTGCTCATTGCAGCCCTGACACACCTGCACCAGTGACAGCAGAGACATCTTGAGAAATGGCCCGTCTGCTTCTGGAAATATATCACAGATTATGGCCCAGGGTGATTCTGCTAAAACACAGCTTGGAATGAAGTTTTGTTCTTGCTTATAATTTTTATTTATAACTTATAATTGATTGCTCAGAATTTCTACCCATTTGTATTTATATATATATATATATATATATATATATATATATATATATATATATATATATATATATATATATATATATATATATATATATATATTAAAGTCAGTTTTATTGTTTTGCCTGCAGAATTGGGCTCACCGAGAGACTTGATAACCAGTGATGTGACAGACACCAGCTTTATGGCATCATGGACGGCCGCACCAGGAAGAGTGAGGCAGTATCGTGTCCGCTGGAGGTCTCTGTTCTCCGGGGAGTCTGGGGAGAAGCTGGTGCCTGGGGATATGACCAGCACACTGTTGGAGAACCTCACCCCTGAAACACGCTACCAGGTGTCTGTGTTTGCATTGTATGACAGCGGGGACGGACAACCACTTGTGGGGGAGGAGACCACTGATGGTATGTTTTAATTGTTATTTTAGTTATTGTAGTAATCCCATATTTTCTAAATCAGGGTTTCCCAAATGTGGGTTCATGAGGGAACTGCAGTATTACAATAAATAAGTAGGACAGCACAATTAATCTATATAAAATTCAATTTAAATTGCAATTTGGCTCAGAGATTTCAAATTTCAGAAGGCTGCAGTTTGGGGCCAGATTTACTAAACACAACAGGGCAAATTAGGGTATTTCCATAACGACCAACGCAATCAATCAGTTAGCGTCTGGTTTAAGACGGGTGGTAAATAATGGTGCAAATACCAGTAGATTGATTAGTGCAAAGCTTAGTAAATCACCTTGCATGATTAATTTAAATACTCTCCTCCCATACATTTTGCATCCGAAAGGGAAACTCCTACAAATGCATATATATGCAATAAGGTCAGCCGCAAAAACAACTCTGTCCATGCCTTTTCAGTGCAAATTTTGCACTGCGTGTCTTTAGTAAATCCTGACAGTAGGTTTTTTACTCCAAAAGAGGGTTTGTGCTGGCGCAAGCTGTTAGTAAATATGGCCCTTAGGCCGCGTGTCCACCAAAGCGTTTTTTCACACGGCTGGCTGGCGTATCCAATTGTTTTCATGGGAGCACCGTGTTTTTACAATGCCTAGAGCATAACGAGACGCTGAGCTCTCTGTCAATTTCTACCCAGCCGACCAAATACTTTGCATTGTACTGGCGGAGGCATTTTTATATAGAATCAATACAGAAACAAACTCTGTGAAATGATATACTAGTAACACTTACGCTGATATTCCGTATCATAACAAGCAAAGAGTCTCAACTGGAAAAAAAACGCTGCGCTGCCAAAACACTCTCAAGTGTTCACAGCAAGGCGTTTTCAGCTGAGCTCCTAGCGTTTTCAGCTGGCTAAAAACACTTTGGTGGACACACGGCCTTAGTCTAATGTGCTGCATGTTTCAGAGTAAAGATCGGCATTGTGTTCAATTTCCAAAATTTTTTCAGCATCAAGTTTATAGCGTTTTACCAGATTTGTTAAAAGAAGAGTTTATGAACTAGTTGTCAATGAAACAGAGACTTAAATGTTCATCTGTTCGTGAGGGTTTAACATTTAAAAGTGAAGAATATAAGACATATTAGTAGTGTAAAATAAAATATTATTTTCCTTTTGAAGAATAATTTCAATAGTAATGTACTTCTGTCTTAATATTTTATGATTAGAATTTATAATAATAATGATGATAATAATAATAATAACTCTAATTATAAATTAAAAAGGTTGTTGATGTTCTTCAGATAAACATGTTCAAGAATACATGCTGTAGATGGTTTTCCTGAAACCATGGAACATAAAAAGTTTGGTTAATTATATCACTGTCACATACAAAAGGTTCTCAAATGACTGTAAAACTCTTTACAGTGAAGATTTACAGTGCATCTGGAAAGTATTCACAGCGTTTCACTTTTTCCACGTTACAGCCTTATTCCAAAATGGATTAAATTAATTATTTTATTCCTCAATTCTACAAATAATACCCTATAACGACAACGTGAAAGAAGTTATTTTGAAATCTTTGCAAATTTATTAAAAATAAAAAATCACATGTACATAAGTATTCACATCCTTTGCCATGACACTCAAAATTGAGCTCAGGTGCATCCTTTTTCCGCTGATTATCCTTGAGATGTTTCTGCAACTTGATTTGTGTCCACCTGTGGTAAATTCAGCTGATTGGACATGATTTGGAAAGGCACACACCTGTCTATATAAGGTCCCACAGTTAACAGTGCATGTCAGAGCACAAACCAAGCCATGAAGTCCAAGGAATTGTCTGTAGACCTCCAGGACAGGATTGTATTGAGGCACAGATCTGGGGAAGGGTACAGAAAAATGTCTGCAGCATTGAAGGTTCTAATGAGCACAGTGGCCTCCATCATCCGTAAGTTAAAGAAGTTTGGAACCATCAGGACTCTTCCTAGAGCTGGCCGCCCGGCCAAACTGAGCGATCGGGGGAGAAGGGCCTTAGTCAGGGAGGTGACCAAGAACCCGATGGTCACTCTGACAGAGCTCCAGCGTTTCTCTGTGGAGAACAACCATCTCTACAGCATTCCACCAATCAGGCCTGTATGGTAGAGTGGCCAGACAGGAGCCACTCCTCAGTAAAAGGCCGCCTGGAGTTTGCCAAAAGGCACCTGAAGGACTCTCAGACTACGAGAAACAAAATTCTCTCGTCAGATGAAACAAAGATTGAACTCTTTGGCCTGAATGGCAAGCGTCATGTCTGGAGGAAACCAGGCACCGCTCATCACCTGGCCAATCCCATCCCTACAGTGAAGCATGGTGGTGGCAGCATCATGCTGTGGGGATGTTTTTCAGCGGCAGGAACTGGGAGACTAGTTGGATCGAGGGAAAGATGAATGCAGCAATGTACAGAGACATCCTTGATGAAAATGTGCTCCAGAGTGCTCTGGACCTCAGACTGGGGCGAAGGTTCCTCTTCCAACAGGACAATGACCCTAAGCACACAGCCAAGATAACAAAGGAGTGGCTATGGGACAGCTCTGTGAATGTCCTTGAGTGGCCTAGCCAGAGCCCAGACTTGAACCCGATTGAACATCTCTGGAGAGATCTGAAAATGGCTGTGCACCGACACTCCCCATCCAACCTGATGGAGCTTAAGAGGTCCTGCAAAAAAGAATGGGAAAAACTGCCCAAAAATGTATAGGTGTGCCAAGCTTGCAGCATCAAACTCAAAAAGACTGTAATTGGTGCCAAAGGTGCTTCAACAAAGTATCAAGCAAAGGCTGTGAATACTTGTGTACATGTGATTTTCTTCATTTTTTATTTTTAATAAATTGGCAAAGATTTCAAACAAACTTCTTTCACATTGTCATTATGGGATATATGGGGTATCTGTTAGTTTGTAGAATTAAGGAAAAAAATCAATTTTGGAATAAGGCTGTAGCATAACAAAATGTGGAAAAAGTGAAGTGCTGTGAATATTTTCCGGACGCACTATAGTGTTAATAGAACCCAGTTATAACATTTGAGATGAAGCTGTAGGTTAGGTTGGGTTTGGGTTTAGATTAGGGTTATGGTTAACTTTAAATCTAACAAACATCTTCTAGGAAAGAAAGATGGTTCTTAGGGTAATACAGACCTGACAGGACATGCACGTCTGTGCCTTGGGCTCAGCCATTTAAAGTACATCAATCGACAACCTTTTACTGCAGTCTGTGGTACTCAGTTTGATCGACAGAAAGGAATGGAAAAGGAAAGAAACCTTTGATTCTTAGCTAGTCGAAAAATTATTGAACGTTAGCGTGACTTCTTCAAGTTGTGGTTTTGCGCTTGGCACCAAATCTTGGCGAGTACAGTGAGTTTTGAGTTTCTGTGCAGTAGTCACTTGCCTCCGGATGGAAAAAATGAGCTGATCGCAGCACGGGTGCAGTGAACATCACCACTGCGGGAAAGAGCAGATTTAAAGGGTTGCATGTGTGCAGGGCAGCCCATAATATGAGCCGTATGTCGAATGGGATGCTGGCTGAAGCGTGGATGTGTTTTCTCTACCCAACTCAAATCATACAAACTTATGGAAACTTAACACCAGTGTGGGGATTCAAAAAGTACTGGAAAACTTTTGCTTCCTTTTGCCTCACTTGTGGTTTCACATTCACTTCTAACCATCTCTGATTGTCTGTTTTCATTTCATTTGTCAGTTTTTGATTTATTCAGTCCGTTGAGGAAAGTCTAGTTGAATTTCAGTCAAATGTTCTTGTCTGTTTTGTCTGTTTGTAGCATCTGCATCTGCCAAGGCTTTAGTGGTGTTTGATGAAACCGAACGAACCATGCGCGTGACATGGAAAGCCGCTCCAGGCCCCGTGGTCAGCTACAGACTAATGTACGTCTCTCAGGACGGCGGTAAAGAGATGACGATGAAGATCCCAGCCAACGTCACCACCACCATGCTGAGAAAACTGCAGCCCCTGACCACCTACCTCATCACCGTGCATCCCATTTACAAACGAGGAGAAGGAAAAGCAAGGCAAGGAGTAGGAACCACACGTACGTTGGCCAGTAATTCAAAGCCCATGAGTCACAGATCTGTACAGACACAGGCGCACATCACTACTTACACTGGAAAAAATTATGTTCTTCCTCAGTACAATACAGTTTTCCAGTATAAGTATCTAAAAATTCTTAAATCAAGATGCATTTATTTGAGAAGCAAAATATAGTTGATGAATGACAAGACAAATGATAAAACAAGAATATCAATTTGCTTCTCATACAAATGTGTTTTGATATAAGAATGTTTACATATTTGTACTAGAAAGATAAAAAGAATGAGGACATTTTTTTTTTTTTTTTTTTTTTTTTTTCCTGTGTAGTTTTATGGATTGGAACAAAGCCCTAAACTTAAAGTGTTAAATGACACTTTACATTACTGATTTTTTCAAATTGTTATGCATTGTGATCAAGATTTTCACATCATAAATAATGAAACGGACAAATAAAACGCACAGACTTACATCGAAAGATGCCAGAAAATCACAATATTCAGACTTTTGGCTTGGTCCAGTAAGCAACCACTCATGCAACTGCATAGCACGTGTTAAAAAAAACACTCTGAACACCTTAGCAACTGCGTAACAATTTCCTGACAACCACCTAGCACCTTAGCATCATTCAAGCCACATACTATTTACTTATATAAATATAAAAATTTAGTTGCATAGAATTTGACTGTATGAAATACAAAGTCAATTATACCCACAGTGTTTTTGCAGTATTTTGTTGCTGGACTGTGTTAGCATTTGCTAATGTTGCCGCCTTCTCTTCATCCTACAGTGTCACCGTATAAAGCCCCAAGAAACCTACAGACCTCTGAACCCACCAAAACCAGTTTCCGTGTGTCCTGGGACCCCGCTCCCGGTGATGTACGAGGGTACAAAGTCACTTTCCATCCCAGCGGAAATGATATTGATCTAGGAGAACTTCTTGTTGGACCATATGACAACACGGTTGTTCTAGAGGAACTCAGGTAATGTTTAACATCATCTTTAGATGTTTTTCTCAACATAATGATGCTAAACATACTTCTTGTTTTAAGATGGAACATATGGTTTCAGTTTCATTCTTCTTTCACAGAGCTGGAACTAAATACTCTGTGGCTGTTTTTGGCGTGTTTGATGGAGGTCAAAGTATGCCGTTGGCCGGGGAGGAGAAGACCACCCTTTCTGATGCACCTATCATTGAAACACCTGTTGACATCTCTGGTATAATCTCAGCACATCATTCTAAGACGTCATGTTTATAGTATGTTCTTAGCATGCACTTTCTGTTGAAGTGCTAAAGAACTACAAAGAACCCCAGGAAGAATGATTGCAATACAGCGTCATATGAATCAAAATGAGCATTTAAAGCAGAATCGAGTCAAGGAGTCTAGCTTTATTAGTACAGTATAGATATTATAAATAATATAACGATATTATAATAAACTAAATGATACATATAAAATGCAAATATGTAACAATTAAAAATATAACCTAGTAATGTTAAGAATAATAAAATAATATAGTTAATAATATATTAATAAAATATTATTATTACTAATAATATAAAACAAATATGTAGCAATGAAAGATATGAATAATAATAATAAAATAAATAATTGAATGTATTCATATTAGTATTTTCACAATTCACCTTCTCTTTCTAATGTACAAAGTTTTGATAAATTATTTTATAATTTAAAAACAATTTCGTTATGATGACATGCCACCAAATGTTAACATGTAACTTCGAGAGAAGGTGAATATTCAGGAAGCATCTTTCAATGCTAGATTTAAAATGAATGAATGGGCTTGTTCTGATGAAGAGAAGTGTACAAATGGACACTGTTTTCATGGCGAGATCAAGCGTATGGTTTGAAGTTGTGGGCTTTAAGCCTTTGGCAGCACACTTCGCCAGCAACAGTATCTTGAGTTTGATTCTGGCAGCTATTGGCAGGCAGTTTAAAGACTTTAGTGTAGTCATGACGTGAAAGACTTTCCAGAGGTTAAGTTGTGCAGCAGCGAGGAGTTAAGCAGCAGATGCAGGGAGGATGATGGCGGGGTGCTGCAGGAGTTTAGTTGTGAAATGACCACAGTAAAGGTCACTTAAAGGCACAGTTTTCCACATGTATCACCGCAAACTAACCCAAACCAGTAGTCTGGTTAAGTAGGATGACTGCAAGGTTCTGCAAATGTAATCAAAATTAACCATGTTTATGTTCTTAAAACTTGTTACATTATTACATGATTTATCAGAAAATTAATCTCTAAATGTAACAACTTGCTGAAATCACTTTCTTTTTCATCTAGGTCGTACAGAATATTGGGTGGTGTTCACCAACACAATATCTGTTTAGTATTTATTTTAGGCTGCTGTAGGCAGTGCAGCTTTTGTAAAATTCACACAATAATTTCATCCTTCCAACATCACAAAACAACATGTTATAATCAGAACTTTTCATCTCATTTGGAAAAACAACTTACAGCATGACGCCCTGTGTGAAGTGTACAAGAGTTTGTCCGTATGTGTGTTTCTCTCCCATTTTTCTGCACTGTGACACGAGTTAATGGAAAAAATGCTCTGTTTTCAGTTAAGCACTTTTTCTTTGAGGAGAGAGAGAAGGCCACAGAATAGCACACATTTAGCGTTTTGTCAGACTAAACTAACGTTGGTATAACGGATTATACCAGCTTATAGTGGTCAATGCTGCTTTTTTTTACTTGTTTTTAATTATATTTTTCATTTACTTTACATTTCACTGTATTTTATGTAGTTTAGTTTCAGTCACTTAAAAACAACAGAACAGTTCTTAGATTATTCTGCTATCTGATTATCATCTGTATTTTTTTAAAATATTATTTAAGGTAATTTTTTCAGCCACTTTTTTATTATTTATTTTATTTTATTTTATTTGTAATATAGTTATACTTGTAGTTACAGTATCCGATAATAAACCTGGGTCTGCCTGCTCTAACCATTTTAACCAAGATGGTTTACAGATTGAAACTCTATATACAATAGACAATCTAATGATTACCAGTGAACATACTGGACCAGCTAGAAACCATGTAAAACTAGCTACAATCAGCTGGTACCTCATTTTTTATAAATATTTATTTTATGAGCTTGTGTGTGTAAATAAGTCAATTTCACAAGATATTTTTCACTTGCAGACCAAGTGTGATGGTGTCCAGTGAGATCACCAGTGCGCTAGCCTCAGTTTTGGGGCTCTTCTCACCCTCAATAGGTATCTGGAGCTCCACACGTTCTACAGAGGTGGAATGCGCAAAAGAGATGAAGCTCGTATTTCATGCATCACAAAGGGCTACTTCTTTTCTCTGTAGAACAGAAGCAATGACAATTCCAGGAAAACAGCCTCCAGGGCCAGATGCCAATGGGGATTTGGATACAATGCGAAACAGAAGATTCAAAGGAGAAAAGTAGAAACTGAATGGAAAGAGTCTGTAGCTCCAAGAAAATGCAGTGAAATAAAAGTCTTATCTAAAAGCGTGATGTTTTGAAGTTATTGCGGTGTAAATGTGCCTTTTTATTTGCTGTGAGCATGTGTACATGTCTCTTCCCCGTTTCTCATCACTGTCCTTTTAAACTCTGCCTGACATCAGCGATTATACAATCACATCTAAGCTCCTCTTGGCGTTTCTCGCTGTATAACTCTGGTGTGTTTTACTCACAGATGCTCAGTGTAAAACCACAGCCAAGGCTGATATCGTCCTGCTGGTTGATGGATCCTGGAGTATCGGCCGTTTGAACTTCAAAACCATCAGGTCTTTTATTGGTCGCATGGTGGGCGTCTTTGACATCGGCCCTGACAGGGTTCAAATCGGCAAGTCTCCCCTGCTTCTGTTTACTTCATGTTTTTAGATATGTTGAAGGTATATTCATGCATCTGGACTCCAGATGTGAGCTTTATGCTGGGCTCCTTATCGAGTTATTAACAGGAACCTTTACTCTTGCATTCATAATGGCGTGTGCTTCTCTCACAGGTTTGGCTCAGTATAGTGGGGATCCCAAAACTGAGTGGCATTTGAACGCTCACGCTACCCGTGAATCACTGCAAGAGGCTGTGGCCAACTTACCCTACAAAGGGGGAAATACAATGACGGGTACCGAGCTATTACATAAGTGCTTTATTATTTACAGTCTTGAAGATGCACTCTTATTTGTTTATCTAAATTCCTGAAAACAACATTTAAAGGTGTTGTGTGTCATTTATGCACCTCTAGTGGCAATTGCAAAAAATATTAGTCTCATTAGTTTTCCCATTTCAGGAAATAAAAATCGCATGAATTTTCTCCACAAGGGAATTCATTTTTAAATATAACTTATAATAAACATTTAAAGACAGACCTATTGTGAGCTGCGGGGTTGCTATTTAATACTATATGGTTTTGTTGAAGGCGTCAGTCAACATTATATAAATATTTTTTTAATTAAATGTGTTTAACAGCAGAATTCCTGGTGAAAAACTACATGTCCACCAATCAGAGAACTAGCAAATTGCACCAAAAGAACACTTTAGTGCCTGCCAACTTTCATGAAGCACTGTGAATGACATGATAGTCAATTTCCCTAAGCTCGCAAACTACTTAAATATCTGTATATATATACATATTTTGCAGTAAATGTAAAATATGTTAATTCTATACACACAATTAAATGAAATGTGTATTAAATGTGTACACCTACAAATGGCTTGCTTATTAATAAACTGGGATAGAAATATTTTAATGTCAAAATGACACACTTCCCCTATAAATCAGTTTCAGAAGTGTTTTGCACATAGAATATAGACATGTAAGAAATGCATGAATCCACGACAGCCATTTCTCATAGAAGAAATCAATAGAACTAATAAAATATGCTGACTGTAGACTGATACGAAACCATTATGCAACTTATTGTGTTTCCACAGGTATGGCCCTGAACTACATCCTCCAGAACAACTTCAAAGCAAATGTGGGAATGAGACCCGATTCTCGTAAGATTGGTGTCCTTGTTACCGACGGCAAATCTCAGGATGAGATTGTAGTGAATTCTCAGAAACTGCGTGACTCTGGCATTGAGCTCTATGCCGTCGGTAAGTTCTTCTCTTCTTGACATTGCTGACACTGTCTAATTCAGTCACAATAGACTGTAGTAGTTTGCATGCCAGTAATAGATACTCAACCCAGAGCTCTTCTGTGTCCAAACATCTCACAGCTTTTCATTTGGCAAGACTACAGCTTGATCAATGTCTCTTTGACCCAGCTGAAGTAATTGAGATCTTTCAATAATCATCTGCTCTTGGCTCCTAGGTGTGAAGAATGCAGATGAAAATGAGTTGCGATCCATTGCCTCCGACCCTGATGACATTCACATGTACAATGTCAATGACTTCTCTTTCCTGTTGGATATTGTGGACGACCTCACTGTCAACCTCTGTAATAGTGTTAAAGGCCCAGGTACATTCACGTTCTTGACAACTGAATCTAAACAAATCAGCCTGGTTCTGTTCTGCAGACTAGAAATAAAAAAACAAGAACTCCCAAAGCTCCCAAAGTTTGGCTCGGCTAAACTGCTTGAACTTGTGCCATCCATTTTTGATTTGCACTCTTATTTTCCCAGACGGTTCTTTGTTTTTTTTTTAACTAATAATCTTGCTGAGGGAAAACTGTAGGTTGCACTCTGATCCTCCTTGGGGGATAACAGTGATTTACAGAACCATGAAACTTGTGATATATAACCCATTTAACCTTTTGCAAGAAGCTGTAAAGAAGCAAGAAGTGTAAAACTGTTTGAGAGCTGTTTGACACCACAGCTTACATTTTTCCATTGCTTTCCATGAACCAGGCGGCGGCCCAGGGACACCCACTGACCTGGTGACTTCCGAGGTCACACACTACTCCTTCCGTGCTACCTGGATGCCACCTGACGAGCCAGTGGAGAAGTTTCGCATCGAGTATGTCCCTGCAGCTGGAGGAAATACTGAAGTGGTGAGCGTTAAAAGCACATATATCCAGCTTATTTTCAAATGGACAAATGCATTTATGGTAGATACCTCAGACTTTAAACTTCTGGAAGTTATGGCACTTTCATTTATTAGCCTACATTCTCTTGCATCAAACATTAAGGATTTTTTCTGCTGACCCAGGTAGGCCACTGGTTACAATTTTTACTTGCCCTGCCAAAATTTTCACTGGCCCCACCACAAGAAAAGTAAATAAAATAGGCCTAGTTGTTGTCTTTGTTTTTGAACTATAACCTTAATACATAACGTTTTGACACCAAAAACTACTGGCCTAGCTCATATAAATATAAAATATTTTTAAGGACAAGTAAACTGTAATAAAAAAGAACAAATAATCAAATTAAGAGCAATAGCACAAATACAATAGAACAAACAAAATAAACACTGCTTTTCATGTATAGTCTAACAGTAATTTTCAGGTAGAGAAAATGAATAATCAAATGTAAAATAGCACTGCATAGTCTTCAATGTATAAATGAAATACAAAGTTATTCAGTCAAGAGCAGTGAGTGATTTATTTCTTTGTCCTTTGTTGTTTGATTAACATTAAAACGAAGACAACAGCAGGGCTATTAAGCTGCTGTCACTTTAAGAGCTGCACGGATCCAATATACTGTTACACATGAGTTTTATATCTCGACTGTTCATGTTCACTTAAGACATAATGTTTACTAGGATCCTCGCCGAGACCTGCATTTTTTTACGTATTTTTGTGTGAATTTGTCCGCTCAAACGCAAGAAGACTTGAAAGCAAGCTCAATTCAGCATTCGCACACTGTCTGATAAGTGGCTTTCTGGGCGCGTGCTTCGGATGTATGCGCACATAAAACTTCTCACACTATTGAACTAAGTTCTCTTTTGTGTCTTCTTACGCTTGAATATTTATATGGGCAAGGCTTAAAAACACGTGTAAATTATAAACTTTTGTGAGTCAGCACTGGCCCGATCGGGCAAGTAACAGTTGTGTCAACTTTTCCAAGCGACATTTGCACTGACCCCAGGCCATCAGGCAGTCCTTATTGTCAAGCCCTGTTGTTAACACTTTATTTTGATGGTCCCTTTAACATTCTGTTGACTATAAGTAACTTTGCAACTACGTGTCAACTAACTCTCATTAGAGAATTAGTAGACTGTCTGCTATCTGCTAACTCTTTATTGTGATGGTCCTCCAATAGATATTCTACTGACTATAAGTAACTTTGCAACTACACTTCAACTTATTCTAACCCTAACCCTACCAGCCTACTAATACTCTACTAACACTCTAATAAGAGTTAGTAGATATGTAGGTGCAACGTTACTAGTCAAAAGAATGTGTTAAAGGGACCATCAAAATAAAGTGAAACCCAAAACTTTATGCTGAAGCTTTGTTCCAAAACCAAGTGGGCTGCCTTATAATACAGCCTCCTAACCATCACTGAACTTCAAAAACCTCTTATTTGAAACACTCTAAATTGGCAAAAAGAGTTGATTCTGGTAGAGTTTGACATTCGCATGTTGCTAAGTTAATGTCACAACACTATAATACCATACAAAATATAAAAAAATTGTTTAATGTTTTAACTATAGTTTTCAGTATTGAATAAAAAATTAAGGTATTTTCACAATGCTACCTTATTTGAAGGTAGTCTAATTTTCCTACTTAAGTTTTTGAACATCTTTTGCATTGGGAGTATGTCTATGATTCTGTCTAGGTAGATAGCTCACTATCTTGTGGAACAGATTTTATATGTGCCTATCATTTATTTATTATGGTGCCCATTGCATGGTTTCTATAAAAGTCAAGTTTGATGAAGTGCAACATTTCACATTTAATTTCTACATCTCTACCTACCTCTTGTGTAACCTCAATGACTTCAATAAAACAGGACAGCTTTCATATAACATTCATTCAAAGCTATGCATCTTGTCATATTTTATTTTACCGTATACGCTGTGTGCATTTGGGATGATCTATATGGCTTAAAAGTATCATGTATCAGTAGATCCCATAAATCTCTCAACTTTCCCTGCGTGTCCGTGTGCTGAATTCCGACCTCTAAGAACCTGCAACTTAAGAGAGATGATTTCAGATGGCCACATGCCTCCCCATTTCACCCTCTGTCTTGTGTAGTACCCCTCTCAGCAGAAGATCACCTCTCCCTGATGATGTTTTTCAGATGTTCGTTGATGGTGAAGAAAACACACTTGTCCTGGTCAACTTGACCCCCATGACCGAGTATGTTATCAATGTCTATGGAGTGATCGGTGATGAGAGCAGCGAGCCTTTGAAAGGAACCGAAACCACATGTAAGTGGAGCAGATCAAAACCTCTCCTACTGTTTATGTTTATCACACTAGTTCTCCTACTGTTCAATCTCATTGTCTGATAAAACTCACTATATAAACCATTTCTATACCTCAACCACTGGAAACAGCTGTTTCCCTGCATACCTCCAATCTCCTCCAGGAAAATCCAGAAAAAATTCAATGCCTCAATGAAGTTTTGGTGTATTTCGCTCAGAGAAGCTGTCAATCTCAGCTGTCAATCATGATCAGACATCCCCCCGGTTTTATAGCATCAAATAACTAACTAAAACCAAACTTATTTAAAAAACAAAAACAGTTGAACTTACATCAGCATGATACAAAATACCTAAAATGACAGAAACTATCTTTGGGAAAAAATTACTTTAAGTGTTTTTGGATTGTTCAGTTTGTCTCACGTCCCATTGGATTACATGGAAAGGGCGGGGTTTATGACCTATACTGGGACCAACCACCTGAGGGCAATCAAAGCGATTTTGGCTTCACTTTTCAGGACTTGTGCGGCACACTTGATACTGCTGCTATTTTCACAACCTTGTCTACATAAGACAGCTGCTTTCTAACCAAAAAGGGAATGTAATACTCCCGCCACCTAGCAATCACCCTAGTGTTTCACCAACTTTTGAATGGCAGAGCTTGTCACAATGCCTTATCCACAAAAACTACATGGAAGAATTTGGCCTAAACAAAATATCCTTTAAGTTAAGGAACAACCGATGTGTTGGGAGCGCACTAATGATGCCTGAAAATGTGTCTAGGTAGGCAGCTCTGTATTTTTTGGAGTAAAGCCAATATGAAACCTCAAAGAAATACTGCAGCGCCTATAACACAATTTTAATGCTGGTTTCCACATGAGAAATATGAAGCAGCTGGGAAATCTGTGAAGTGGGCCCTTGTCAACAGCTTAGTTTTGGTCTTATGGACGGACAAAGTAAACTTGAATAATTTTTACAGATTTAAAGTAAACAGAACATCTTAATTGGCTATTCTCGCTTTATAGTTTGCTTAAGTCTTTTTTTACATTTCTCACTATAATGTTTATGATCAACATTACAAGACCTTATCCCATCGTAAAGAGAGGCTTATCGTTTTGTCATGAGCCACTTGGATGCAATAATCTGCCGTGGTCATTGTGGCTTTAACTTTATGGTCATTTAATGTGACCAAAACATGCATGTTAATGAGAAATCACAGCTTTTTATTGTTCTTTTTCATTCTTATAAAGCTATTTTGAATGTGCTTCAAATATATTTTAGATCATTTCAATCTTTTTTCACAGTGCCCCTACCTGCTGTTACCAGCATGACCGTGTACGACGAGGCCCGGACGTCCATGCGAGTCCGATGGGAGCTAGTTGACGGGGCCAGTGGGTACTTGCTGAACTACAACACCATCAACGCCAGTGTGCCCTCTGGAAAGATGGAGGTGAGTGCCTGTCACACTGATGCCTTCCAGAACACCCTCCAGACGATCTCTCAAAATTTCCACCTCTGCTTTATTATACCTCAAGGCAGAGTAAATTCACCTCTGCCAGCGGCCCCTTTAGCATAGCCAGATGGTCAAAGCAAGGAGCAACTGTTTTACACTGCTGTTCAGGTTTATAGGAAAGATAAATCACAAATGAGAGCAATGTGAATTTGAACCATTTTAATTCCATAATCTGACACAAAGTGCTTTTATCATTTGTATTAGTTTTGTAATATTTCTATTTAGCTTGAATTTATTTTAGTTTTAGTTTTAGTAACTTTAACACTTCAACTTGTTTTATTTCAGTTAGTTGCCAAGGCAACATTTCTAGTCTACGTTTTTTCAAAATTTTTATTTTATTATTATTTTATTTAAATGAACAAAAACAAGTTTTCATTTTCATTTTAGTTCAATTTAATTCATTTAAAAAAAGTTCAGAGTTAAACAGGATATTCAGTTAGGAAAAAAAAAGATACAGAAGTCTGCAATAAAAATGATAGATATTAATTTAAACTCAAACATTTCTCATCAAATTCCTTTTAGGCCACATGATCTAATCTGCTATCCACATTCATTTTATAGCTCTGTACTCTTATTGTGTCAACTTTTATTTATTTCACCGTAGGAATTTTAGGAGACATCTGAGACAAAGTTGATAATTAAATTAGGCTTAGCTGATAGCTTTAGTCTCCTGAGCAATGAAAGAGTGGCCTCTGAGCAATAAAATAATCCTCTAGGGGGTCTACAAAATCCAGACTCGCCTAAAACACAAGCTTTTGGCAAAAAGGAGATAATGCTGCCTGTTCTGAATCTATTTCCTCCTTGAAGTAATGTACATAACAGTACCCAAATATCTGCAGATGGAGATGCAGATGTGGGTTTTTTTTGGAAAAGTCACAACCATCATCCCAGGAGATCTAGCTCATCTGATTTAGTCTGGAGGAGACATACCTTAACCGAGAGTGTGTTTATGCCAGGTGTTCCTCATAACAAGTCTTGTCCCGCTGGGCCATTGTTTTGTCCATTCTCTTTAACATCCTTCCCTCCTGCAGATGCAAGTTGGTGCAGATGTGAATGATGTCCAGTTATTGCAGCTGCTTTCAAACACAGCGTACTCTATCTCCCTGTTCGCCTTACACGGAGCGGCGGTCAGCGAACCCCTCATCGACAGAGGAGTCACTCGTACGTCTCTCCTCAGATGGTTTCGATCTGTTATTGTCAATATTTATTGTATGTTTTTATAAATATCAAATTAAATCTGTCTTTCTGTCTTCTAGTGCCTCTGCCTCCAGTGGGTGAGTTGAGGATCTCAGACGTGACTCACAGCTCCATGCGTCTAACCTGGGATGCATCTCCTGGAAACGTCAGGAAGTACATCATCACCTACAAGCGAGAAGACGGAGAGCTGAAAGAGGTGATCAAAATGTGTAATTCACACAGCAGGGATTAGTAGGATTAATGATGATGTAGTAGTTTGGGACTCAAGAACCATTTTTAGAACCATTTCCAATAAAATAAAAGAAAAAGAAGCCTTTTCTAAAAAAAGAATGATGTTTGATTTCAGTTAATGGAACGTAGGACTAAACTCATTAATGGAATTATAAATGTAGTTACATTTCCTATCCTTAATCATTTGTAACAGTTGTACTGTAGCTTGCAGCTCGAAAGAAGATATTTTAATTGCAGTTTAATGGACTGTCTTGTTCTATGGTGAATAGTCTTAAGTTGGGAAATAGTCTGAGCTATGCAGGGAATGTGAGATAGATGAAGAGAAACTTTAGTTTTTGGTCATTATTTTAGAGAGGGTCTTCCATAGAAAGAGTTCATTAGCTAGGACTTCCTGCATTTGAAAGACCCCATATTAATCCCACTAAGGTATTCACAAACTGATTCTGGTCAGATGGTAGGACAAAATCTAGGGGTTTACGCTGAGGACACCACCTCTGGGAATTGGCTTCTCGCTTGTTCTCCTGTCTCTCCGTAATGATGCCTTTATGGATATTTCCAGAGTACTGACGCTTTTACCAAAAGAAGTCTTTATCTTTGAAAATCTCCTGAGATGAACCAGTGGAACTATTTGAGGAGGTCTGAAAGGTCATGTCCAAGCAAACTTGTTAATAGGATGCAGACTGTCTTGTTTATCTCTTCTTGGACATACTCTGGAATGAGGTTAAGATGACCCAATTCACTAAGCCAAACTCTGGATCCATCTTTGCGTCCATACAAGGCAAAACATCACTATAGCTATTTATCATACTTAGGGATTTGAGTATGACGTAGATGATTTGTCAAATCATGTCTGGTTTAGGAAAGGTGTGTTGTTAGATTACAAAATGACTTATGATTATTGCCTGGTGTGCAACAAAAGAAAGGAGGGATCTAGGCCATATCTCGAAACCTGTTTGCATCAAAGCCCTTAGGTTAAGAAAACCCTGTTTTAAGGTTAAGGATATACCCATGGTGAAACCTGGTTGTTGCAAGAAAAAAACAGTGTCCACTCAAGGTACCTTAAGTATATTCCCTTAAATTCTTAAGTGTTCCCTTAACTTATGTGTTGAAACAAAGTCCTTAGTAACCATTTCACCCTAAAAAAATGAAGGGACCAAAACACTCATCTGCTGAACTTAAACACAATGGCTGATTTTGTGTTAACTGAGGAGGAGGAAGTACCAATGTACATTTTTAGTGATCGAAATATGGTATTATTAATATTAAAAGTATGATATGATTTGTTGATTGTACTTTATTTTACAGTATGTATACTTACAGTGTACTTGCCTAAGAAAATGCTTGGTAATATAGGATAACTACAGGGGTTAAGGTTAGGTTTAAGCATAGGCTTAAGGTTAGTGCCTAGTTATTACCCAGTTATTGTAAGTATATTGTACATGTTGAACAGGACTGTAAAATAAAGTGCTACCGATTTGTTCCGATTTGTTCTATTAAGCCATTTCACACCAGGTGAAATCCGCCATGCCGTGGCTAAGCACCTAACAAAGGCCTAGTCAGTGAGGTCATTAACAATGGTTTGGGACAAATACTGTTTCAAGCAGTTGGTGTTTTGCACAGGCAAGAATTGTCCTCAGAAAATCTACTTTGGTAGTGTATTTTTTTGAAGTTCTGGTCAAAAAACCTTTTTAGTTTAAAAAAAAGATTTTAGTCCATGTGTAATGAATGGAGCTGAGGCAAGTCGGTCTGTCAAAAGCATCTGTTGTTCCTTTTCCCTTGACGTGTTAATGTTAACGCTGACGTTGGTGTTTGACAGGTTGAGGTCAACGGTGACATCACCACTTTGGTTCTCACCAGCCTCCGCTCTCAGACGGAGTATGATGTTGCTGTCACTCCCGTCTACGATGAAGGTCCAGGAAATCCCATGCTTGGCAGTGCAATAACTGGTGAGCTTATAATCCTCACTGATTCTCCAAGATGACTCGATTGACCGATGATGTTGGTTTGGCAACAGCAATTACTTCACAACTGCTGGGTTTTGTTTGTTACATTGGTGTTGAACTATGTGACTTACTGGCTACCAGACCTGCAATTTCAGCAGGTCTTTCAAGCTCCCTGTCTGGATAATGACTGCCATGTGTGACGCCACCCCTACCCAAGCCACGTGTATGTGTTCATGGCTTTATTTTATCAGTCCCAAGGGTGATATCCTTCATCAGTCCCAGCTGATCTGCAAGTTTGTAGTTTTCTTGCTGACACACAACCCGCTTCCCTTTACACAGGAACTTGGCATGATGGGACATGTCAGATCTGATGGTTCACAGTCCCAATGTTCACACCAGTTTCTATATCACACTCTTTTTCTGTTGACATTCAGATGTGGTTCCTGCACCCAAGAACTTGGTGTTTTCTGAGGTGGGCCAGACTTCATTCAGGGTCACATGGGAGCATGGCGCACCAGACGTCGCTCTCTACCGCATCGGATGGACCAAGAAGGGCGAGAACAACTTCAAAAATGTATGTTTACCAGCTTGTTATTTGCATAAAAATATACTTTTTTTCCCCAGGATGAATAATCTAAAGAACATTTTTCACTATAAAGAACCTTTTGTGGATTGAAAAGTTTCCATAGATGTTAAAGGTTCTTGGAACCATAGATGGCAATTATTTTTAAAAGTGTACCATTGATCATTTAATTTTTATTACAAATTTAATGAACTCTCTCAAATAGCATGTGTGGCTCACTAGACTTGATCTTTTATAGGATATTCTGAGTAGTGATGAGACAAGCCAAGTTCTGACAGAATTAGACCCAGACACAATGTATGACGTCACTATCACAGCCATCTACCCCGATGAGTCGGAGAGCGAGGATCTGATGGGGAGCCAACGCACATGTGAGAATAACACACAACCACACGTGAAGAACACTGACTCTTGTGTACTGGGACAAAAACAGACTTAAATAGCAGTTGATATATAAGGAATTCATTTTGATTAGTCTGTTCAGAGGTGTTCACAACATCCTGCTTTATTCGTCTTAACAAATGTATGACAAATGTCCTGAAAAAAAGTATCACTGTCTATACAAAAATATTAAACAGCAGCAAATCATCATATTAGAATGATTTCTGAAGGATCATGTGACACTGAAGATGCTGAAAAGTTGATCACAGGAATAAATTACATTTTCAAATAAATTACAATAGAAAACAATTTAAAATTGTAATAATATTTCACAACATTACTGTTTTACTGTATTTTGATCAAATAAAAGCAGCCTTGGTGAGCAGAAGAGACTACTTTATAAAATATTTTAGAAGCCTTACCGACCCCAAACGTTTGACCAGTAGTGTGTATGTTATAAACATTAGCAAACCTTGTATTCACTTGAATTTAGACGACTGTATGGTGTAACCATATTTTACCCATGTCCCATTTGTCCCATGTCTCAAGATTCAGAGCCAACACATTAACAGCTGTACACATTACAATAAAATAACATGTTGTTTATCTTTTTCTAGTGTCAAAGCTCATTATACCTGGTATGTTGTTTCCCATAAGAGAAAATGTAATTGTTAATGTAAATGCTAATGAGGATGATGAAACTTTTAATGGAAAAGGAAGATGAAGAATTGCATGTGCTCATCCAAACTCATCCACCATCATTTGTCCAACATCATTCATCATTGCCATTTCATCATTATCATTTTTCATCGTCATCTGTCATCAGTCATAAAAGCGCATGCACGACTTGCCCGACTGCATTGTTTTTGTTGCAAATGATAATTTCTCCATCCCAAACACCCATGCACCTCCTCCATCCATCATTCAGGACTGACTCATGATGCTCATGTAACCAGCATAATGAGTAGGGTTGGGAATCAACAACAAATTCAGAATAAGGTTCCTTATTTAACAAAACAATAATAATAGAATTTAAGGATTTTCATGATCTTTGGTTCCATTTGTGAATTGATTGATTAGTTTTAATGAGTTAACAGTTGAATTTGTCAGAGTGGTTGTTTTGGATGGCTAATTTAGAGTCTTTTTTTGCTATAAACAATAAATAGTGTGCTTTAAAATAAAATAACCGTTAGAATATGTTGCCAAAATCATACTGTTTTTGTTTATTTTACAATTTGGAAAACATTTTTTGAGGGTGCTTACTCAAAAACCCTAAAGGAATAAGTGCAATCAGAACCAGAATCATTAAATTTCTCATGATTCCCATCCCTAATCGTTTTAGCTACTGTTTCAAAAGACAGATTTTGCAGATTGACCTTTCTGTCTGCTCCCAGTGCCCACTGGACCACCACAAAACCTCCAGGTCTTCAACGCCACCACTACAACTCTAACTGTGAAATGGGACCACGCGCCAGGCCCCGTCCAGAACTACAAAATCACCTATCAGCCTGTTGCGGGTGGAAAGCCGCTGTCTGTAAGTTCAGCTGTCCCCATTCAACCTCCATTGAGATGTTTTGAAGCACGGCATTAGCCATCTTTCACTTATGATGAAGAATGGCAGAATCTGTTTTAAAAAGTTCAAGGCCCTTGTGTTAGTCATTACAGCAAGCTGCCTGTTGAAAGCCAAACGTCTTGACAGGAAGTCATTACCAACAGACTGATCTAATGCAAACCATCACAACATGTCTGTTAAGTGGCCCTCAGTTACCATCAAGATACAAAACAATTACTGTTATATAGTTAATGTCAAGGTGCTTTAGATGAACAGTCCAGAGAACATGTATTGTTTGTTTGGGGGCTCATTGTGGGCTAACAATATTAAAACTGAACAATGCCGCTTTCATCAGTTTGGTTATTAATGCAGGATGATGCTCACTGGTCACAGCAACAACTGGTGTAAAAACTTGTGTGACTTATTCACGTTTAGTGCATAATATTTACTTAAAAAAAAAAAAATCATCAAAATGTAATATCTTTAGCTGCTGAATACATCATGTCCATGTGAGCTATTGGTTAATGTACTTACATATGACATTTGTGCATTTAACAAACACTCTTATCCAAAGCAACTTACAAAAGTGGAACAAAATAAATTTGTCAAAGAGCCAACAATATTCGTAATGAATAATGCCAGGTTTATTAGACAACTACATTAGGTCCTTTTTAGGTTACTTTCTAGAATTTTTTCCCGATTAAATATTCTTGACATTATGGAAGCAAAAAGGGTTGTGAGGGCTGTTTCTTTTGTGTTGCACCATATTCAAAATATTTTCTCATTTATACACCAAACCAAGTCTTACTATTGACATCTTTCTCAATCAGGTTCAAGTTGGTGGAAAAAAGAACAGTGTCATTCTTCAGAAGCTGACCCCTAACACCCCTTATTCCATCACTGTGGCTGCCGTCTATCGCACTGGAGAAAGTAAAGATATTTCCGGCCAAGGGAAAACAAGTAAGTGGCTCCAAGAGAACCCTTTCAATGTCCTAAAGTATTTTATGACTCCATTCGTGAAGCGAAAACAATGATAAACTCATTTAGGGAGGATGCATTCCATAAAGCATCTTGGTTTTCACTCACATCTGGAGGTTTGTCAGATGTAGAGACTATTCAAGATGTTATGCAACGAAAAATAGATGGCATTATGTAACACTGTGTTTGGTGTTCCTGTAGAAGCCTTAGGAGGAGTGAGAAACCTGCAGGTTTTGAACCCCACCATGACCACGCTGAACGTTCGCTGGGAGCCAGCGGAAGGAAAAGTGAAGGAGTATAAGGTCGTCTATGCACCTGCAGCTGGTGGTGCTGAAAGCATGGTAGGACTGGTAGGACTTCAACTAAAGAATAAACTAAAATGTGATGTTCCGGTTAATCATAAATATTGATTTGCAGATCTCAGGTGGAAGTGATTTGCAATGTTTCTTTGACTTATACTGTATATGCTATCATGGAAACAGGAGCAGGTATCAGGAACCACTACCAACACAGTTCTGAGAGGCCTTCAGTCGGACACACTTTACACTGTGACCTTAATCCCTGTTTACACAGAGGGAGATGGCCAGAGAATGTCTGAGAATGGAAAAACAAGTGAGTTTCTCTTTGAAACATCAGTGTCTTACTATCAATATCTTGCTTTCACTGATTAAGAATGAAAAGTATGTGACTAAATGGCTCCCTTTGATATTTCTGTCCGATTCTTTTACCTGTAGAGAGTATTATGAGTTTATGTGCAACTATACAGCCAACAAACTACTAAGAAGCAGTTCTTTGTTAAGCTCAATGTGCTGCAAATAGCCATTAAAGAGCCTTTACTTTTTAGGAGTGAGCATGCATATTGCACCATTCTGTGATTTATAATTGTTTGAGAGCATGACAGAAAATCCAGTTTGGAAGCGTGATCTGGATTATGCTTTATATTACTGATGCCAAAACAGTAAAATGGAAATCTTCTTTGCAGGGGCTCTGGGTGGTGTGAAGAACCTGAGGGTCACTGACCCAACCATGACCTCTCTGAATGTCAAATGGGACCCCGCAGACGGGGCTGTGCGCCAGTACAAGATCTTCTTCGTTCCTGCAGCTGGAGGAACTGAGGCGATGGTGGGGCTCTGTCTCTTACAGCTATTATTATATTTAAAAAAATATTTATTTATTTATACAACACACTCTACCTTAAAGTTGTGCATTATAAATGTGTTTTAGAAGTACATTTTTCCATTTAATTATGAGGAAAATAATGTCTCAATGCATAGGCTTAAATTTCCTTATGATTTTTTTGTTGTTGCTTCAACAACTACCATGATGTATACTTAAAATTGCACATTTACAAATGTGTTTTAGAAGTTCACTGAAGCTTGTCTTCCCTTGTTGTAAATAGGAACAAATACCTGGAGCCCAAACAACCATAGTCCTACGAAACCTGCAGCCTGATACTCCATACACTGTGTCCGTGGTTCCAGTGTATCCCGCTACAGAGGGCAGACGCCAGTCTGAGAATGGAAGGACATGTGTGTATCAACTTTGTAGCTTATTTATATGATATCTTTGTTACAAAACCTAATGAGCTGACTACAATTTTTAAAGCATTTTAAGACGTCATAGGCATCTGTTTGGATACATTTTTTTGTAAATAAAAAATGTCAAAGTATCAATATAAATGTCAAATATTAAAATGTTTATTTTTAACCTCATATTTGTGTGTACTATGTGAAACTCTGTAAGAATGAGTAGAATCTCCTGTATGGAGCGCTATTTGTGTGGCATGTGAAGTTGCTGCCAACAGCAAGGCAGCTCACTAGGTTTTGAAATAGTGCTGTTTCAAAGCATATTTGACAAATTATTGTCCATCTCACTCTAGTACCTCTTGGAGGTGTTCGAAATCTCCGTCTCACTGATCCCACCTTCACGACACTCACTGCCAAATGGGAAGCTGCCGATGGGAATGTGCAGGGCTACAAAGTGGTGTATGTGCCCACCAACGGAGGAACTGAGCTCATGGTAGGAATAACTTAATCTTTTGTTTGTTTCTACAGTGTTGATGTCACAAAAATCTCTCTAAAATCTAATGGCATGGCTTGCAGACAGACGTATATAGACATGATCTTCCCTTGAGGAACAAAGATGAGAGAGTGGTGCAATGAAACTCTAATTGAATTCTCATTATGCTTTAAAACCTGCTGGGAAAGTTTACAACAGGGAGCACCAATGTTTAGATGGAGCTGGAGTAAACTGTGAAACCGATATGTTTGGCAAGATACAAAGAGAGAGTTAAATTTTCTTTTAGTTTAGAAGTTTAATTTTCTTTATGTTTAGATGGGTAGACCTTATGCAACCGATTTTCATTCAAACAACTAAGGTTCATTAGCTGGAATGGGTTTGAAGAAGATACAGTGTACTGAGCTCTAGTTTCTATATTCTTTCAGGAACAAGTGTCTGAGAGCACCACAACATTAGTGTTGAATAAACTCCTGCCAAACACCATGTACACAGTGACTGTTTTGCCAGTGTATGCTGAAGGAGATGGACCTCAACTCTCAGAGAAGGAAAAGACTAGTAAGTGACTCCAAAATGGGCTCAGACTAGAGGAGGTTTTAAATTCTAACCGATTATGAAATCTGGATATCACTCACATAAGGAGAATCTTCACAGATTTTTTTTCTCCTCAATCTCAAACATGCACACACAAAGATTTTAACATTTTTGCGCATCACACTTCAAGATATTATTAAGATTATCATGCCAGGACGAGCACCTCACGTGATCTCATGGGGAAGCGGATGTAAACGTGCGTAGCAGATCGTTGTTGATGTCTCAACAGGTAATGTTTACATAGCAGCTTTCTACACTCACCCCGGTATGTTCAAAACCAACACGATTTCCCCTCAGCTCTTCTCTTTGTCTGTACGGTTGTCATATTTTTGAAGATACATTATACAAATAGACGTGTTGTTGCAACACTCCACCGTTCCGCTGTTCAATGGACCCGCACAGCAGCTTGTTTCATGGTCGCAATTTCAAAAGTTCTCTAATTCACTTCCCTCATTGACTATTGTGAAAGAACCGATTTAAAACATGTTTGATATAATCAGGGCGGCAGATCGGGAGGTGCAAGAGTTGATCTTTGAACACCTCACATTACCAGATAATCTGCACCGAACATCGGAACCGATCAAGGTCCTTCTTTCTCTGATTCTCGGGAGGGGAAAATCATTGATAAATCGGCCTAAAACTCCCGTAGTGTGAGCCCGGCTTAAGACATTATAAATTAATATCTGAAGAATATATGCAAACAATGTCAATGTTGAGTCAACTCTGTTGTTGTCTCCTTAGAACCTTTGGGCAGCGTGAGGAACCTACAGGTAACAGATCCAACTATCAGCACTTTGAATGTACGCTGGGAGCCAGCAGAAGGCAATGTGCGGGAATACATCGTCATTTACGTCCCTGCCGGTAGCCAAAATCAAGAAGTGGTGAGAATGATTTCCTTGGATGTTTCACAAAAAGAGAATTTAACTCTGTAGTTTCACACTGATACACTCTTACCTTGAACATTGAAATTTTAGTCATTAGTGTAAATCTTTCTAAATGATTGCTCGTTATACAAATGACACCGGTAACACTTTAGTGTGGGGAACACATGTTCACTATTAACTACGACTTTTGCCTCAATAAACTCAATAAACTCTTATTAATAGTTAGTAGGGTAGTTTTTTTAGCGTTTAAGTTTAGGTATTGGGTATTCTCAATTCCTTTAATTTTGCTTGGGCAGGATCAAGTATCTGGAACCACCACCTCAACTGTTCTGAAGAACTTGGAGCCTGACACAACCTACACAGTGACTCTGGTGCCAGTATATCACGAAATGGAGGGAAAACCTCTTTCGGAGAATGGAAGAACAAGTGAGTTCATGGTGAAGATATAGTGTAGTGCATCTTTAGATAATCTTGGCCACCAAATTGAAATGTCTAGCGATTGTTTACTTAACAATAACTGAGATATTAAGTTCATGTATCACTGCTTATCAGGACCGCTGGGTGGAGTTCGCAACCTTCAAGTTACCGATCCCACCAGCAGCACCCTAAATGTGCGATGGGAGCATGCTGATGGAAACCCTCAAAATTACAAGGTTTTCTATGTCCCGCAGCCTGGAGATGCTGAGAAGATGGTAGGATGTGATTAACTAATTTCTAATGGTTTATATAAAGGATCTTCCACATTATGAGACCAAATCTCTTGTGTTTTGTGATCAGGAACTTGTTTCCGGTGGCACGACAAGCACCGTCCTGCGTAATCTCAATGCTAACACTCTGTACAAGGTCACATTGTTGCCTATGTATGAAAATGACGTGGAGGGAAAGCGTCAGTCAGAAAATGGAAAGACAAGTGAGTCCAGATGTTTGCAACTTACAATTTTAGGATGGAGAATTCATCTGCCTCTACAAGGGATCCCTGCTTATTATCTTGTGAGGGTTCATCATGTCTGTTTTATTAACGCAGAACCTATGGGAAGTGTGAAGAACCTCCAGGTGACAGACCCAACTGTGAACTCTTTAAGAGTGCGATGGGACCCAGCAGATGGAGATGTTCGTCAGTACAATCTCATCTACGTGCCTGTTGCTGGAGGTGCTACAAGCACGGTAATGACCTAAATTTGTCTCACATTTGTCATTTTGGTTATTTGGTTGCTAACTAGTGTGTGCCTGTACTGATGCACTCTACAGAGCCAAGTGTCAGGAGTATCCACCAATACTATTCTGAGAAACCTGCAGCCAGACACGGAATACAGGGTCACCGTAATACCAATATATCCAGATGCCGAAGGAAAGAAACAGTCTGAGAATGGGAAAACAAGTGTGTACCTACAATGTCAACTTTGGATTTTTCTACGTTAGCATGCAGCATACTTAATTTCAATTCTCACAATTCCCAGAGCCTCTGGGTGGAGTGAAAAACCTGCAGGTCACTGATCCCACAACCAGTTCGTTGAAGGTGCGCTGGGAGCCCGCTGAGGGTAACGTCCGGCAGTATCGAATCTTCTACATTCCAGCATCTGGTGGTGCAGAGGACATGGTAAAAGATGCTCTACGGAAGAACCTCTATTGTCTTTTTGGGCATGCTACTGATCTTCTATAACTTTCCTCTTAAATTTTATACATCAAAAGGAGCAAGTTTCTGGAGGCACCACCAACACCGTCCTAAGGAACCTTCTGTCAGACACGGTCTATACTGTGACTGTGGTTCCTGTTTATCCAGAAGGAGAGGGTCTGCGTCAGTCTGAGAAAGGAAAGACACGTAAGTTGTACTTGTGAATTACAGAGTCACTCAACGCTATTACTATTGCTTAAAAATCAAGAGGTACACAGGTGTTCGCATCGAACGGCTTGTTGAGTAGAGCTGTGCTATGAATTTTATGACTATTCAGACTTAGGATTTTGATCAAGCAGACAATAAAAGAGAGACCCAATTCATATTTTATGACTTAAACCAAACCTCAGAACAGCCTAGCAACTATAGTAACACTTTTAACAACGTAGCTACCACTTACACCACTACACTGGACGGCTAGAAGCTGTCCACACTTGATGAGACAAAGCGACAGTTGCAAATCCTTCCTATCATAAGTAGTGCAAGCTCTTGGAGTACATCAGATATATAGAACTGGGTTTATTATTGGGGATTTGCCGCATCCAGTATAGACAGCATCACTGATTATAATAGTTTCCATTTGCTTTCAATCACTTCGCACCACTCGACACGTGTTAGCAATGCCTTTCAACCACTCAAAACACCCTAGCAACTGGACTTTATATAGTTCACCACTCATTGTGAAGCATCCACACAATTTATATTGGTAAAAATGCTAAATATCAGTTGTATGTTAGCACACTAAAACTATAGGTTTAGGGCACTTGAGGTTTTGTATACATAACAATAAGTTACACTAAAATATATGGGATATGTTGAACTCATGTTAGATTTTTTTACTGATTTCTGTAGGAATTTTCACATCTGCTTCAGTTTAAAAGGCATGCTAAGCCGTTTTAGCATCAACTCTAAATGCCCCCCACCACCTGCCTTTCCTTTTTGGCACTTTCTCACCATAAAACCCGTCTGCGCTGCTGCCGAATGCCTCGCTCAGCATTCATTCCTGAACTTTACTGAGCTTCCTCCTGTTTAAACGTCTCTGTGAGCTGTTCCTCTGACTTCCTCTGCTGTTCTGTAAATTCCTTGTTCTCACTCTGCTGTGTTGTGGTTTCTCTCTCTCTCTCTCCCTCCCTCTTTTACAGTTCCAAGAGTCCCACCCCGGAATATCCAGGTCTACAACCCATCTCCCAACACTCTGAACGTCCGCTGGGAACCTGCCTCGGGCCAGGTGCAGCAGTACAGGGTTGCCTACACCCCGCTGAGTGGGATCCGGCCTCTTGAGTCTGTGAGTGATGCATATTCATTTAGGGGACAATTTAATGCAAAACTTAAGTTATACAGTTAATGTATTGTACATTAAATATATGTGCATTTCATGGAAACCAAACCAATGACGTTGCTAGTATCACACTCTGTCACTTGAGCTACAGGAATATGAAATATATGTTGATGAGTTTATATTTTGCAGCACTTTACAACAGTTTTGGACGCAACTCATCCAATCGGAATTTAACCAATTGATGGTTAATCTGCCATCAAGCTACCCTTTTTAAAAAGTAGTTTGCTATACTATACTAAGTTACTAAGAAAACTGTAGCTGACTACATTGAAAGTGTAAAATGGGGAAAGACATTTCAGATAATTATTAGATTATATAATAAAACCACAACAATGAGGACCTCACTTAACTCAAACACGTAAATTTACACAAAATGTAGCTAATAAACCCAAAACAAAGACAATTAATTGAAACATAATGAACAACAGCAGTATTTAACTAAATATTTATTGAACTACAGCAAGTAAAATGGCTTTTGTGAACCTTATTGGGGATGACTCATGAATCCACGAATGTATTTATTTGAACAAGCTCATTGCTACAACAAACCGTCTGAATAGATTCACTGAAATTAATTGAACTTTCTAATACTACTTCAGAGAAAAAGAGAGGAGGGAGGAATATTTTAGGGTAAGGAGTTTATTGCCTCAGCATGCTCTGCAATGTATGTTTTTATATTCCAAGATCCATCACTACTTAATGGACATAGTAGCTCATAATTGAAGAACTAGAAACTAGTCTTTTTTTACTAGTCTTTAAAAAACTAGTCAGTTTTAAGTTAGTTCATTAAAGTTACTCCCCAGTTCAGGATGTTTAGCACCAGCCCTTTTGCTTTTAGGCGTCATTTACAGTGTTTTTCATAAAGAAGTTCTTTAGGGGTCTCACAGGCTCACAAGTCCCCCTTCCGCATCGCTAAACACAACAAGTTGGGACACACAAAAAAACACATTCTCATATCCTGCATCCTCACCCATATTTGTCAAACCCATCATTTTGAGACAGAACATGAGTGAGTTGTTGTATGGAAAGAATGCAGTGATGTGAAGCCTACAAATGAGAAACAAATGAGCAGATGGGGTGATAATCCTGCGGGCTGTTGACAGGTAGCTGACGGGGTTTCCCCATCTCCCCAATCCAGTCTCTCTTCAGCTCCAGCTGCCCCCTTGGGGCAATCACGCTGATCTGACAGTATTTATGTAGCATTTAACCCCATGAGCACATCTGTTTGCATTACCTATCTGTTTGGAAATGTTATCTAGCTACGCTAGTCTAAACAGGGGTTTAACGGTGACGTCATTATGTATATTCGCTTTGCCAGATTCTCAGTATCTGCACTGGATTGTCATACAGTGGATGTTTATGAATATAGTTGTCTCTGTGTTATCTAAATAATGGTCTTCTCCTCAGGTTCTCGTTCCTGGCAACATCAACAATGCTTTCCTAGATCAGCTCATCCCGGATACTCCGTACTCTGTGAATGTGATGGCGGTGTATGCTGATGGAGAAGGCCCGGGAATTGACGGAAAAGGAAAAACATGTAAGCTAAGTCTTGAAAATTTTGCTTTAAACACCAAAACACAGATGATAATGATGATCGATATTTTATTGATGGAAATTTTCAGCATGAAATGAATGCATGTTATAGTTCTTATTGTGAACAATTTATCTGCTTATGGTTCTTTTTGTTTTAATGTTTTTACCTCTTACTGTTTAATCAAAATGTCATAACTGGAGCTTGACAGTGAAAATGACAGACTTCTCTCTGGTGACGTATGCAGGACTTTTAATACAATCATTTGGTCTGCTTAAACCCTCCGCTGCAAGTTTGCTTTCATCTGCATCCACTTTTGAGTACCATGCCCACTTTTTTTTTTAAATTCTTTATTTTATTTTAAAAGGGATAATGCACATTAATTAACATGAGTCCATCATGTAAATGTGCCAGATTTAACCATACAGGATCAATTTAATCTGTAGTCCCTGGCTATAAAAGTCCATAAAACATAACAAATCTTTTAAAAACACATTCCAGCAAACATAGCCATAACCAGAACTTAGTAACACAAATACAATATTATGAACTCCATATTATGAAGACATGATTTTTTTAACAGCCAATCAACAACTGATGCATAGAACCATGTGTCTGCCCTACATTCTTTCATTAATCCATTTCACTTGGATGTATCACAATACGGATGAAAAGATCTGTTGCTACTTCTGTTTTATCGCAACATTTAACCATCTACCGCTAGCAACCACATAGCAACTCCCTGGCAAACACTCAAAACAACTTAGCTAAATGTAAATGTTGTCTATTGCAGTGCCACGAGCTGGACCCAGGAACATGAGGGTCTTCGAAACCACCACAAGCACGATCAGCATCGGCTGGGATCATGCTGAGGGTCCCGTGCAACAATATAAGATTGCGTATGCTCCATTGACGGGAGATCCCATCACAGAATTTGTGAGTTGAAGTCCAGTGATTATTGCTTTAACTTGATTTAGTTATTCTTCACTCTGTCAATACTTTTGGTTTTAGGACTCTTTCCATCTGCACTATGGGCACTACTATGAGGTCTATGACATGAAGTGAACATAAAATTGAAATTTATTTTCTTGATGAGTGCTTTTTATCATACTGTGCATCTTATTCTGTTTGATTTCTCAAATTATTCTTGGTTATCTGATGGTTTTCTCTGCAGACTGTTGTTCCTGGCAACAGAAATAATGCTATCCTTCAAAATCTGCTTCCTGACACCCCATACAACATCACCGTTACAGCAGTTTATCCCGAGGGACCTGGTGGATCCCTGAACGGAAATGGAAAAACACGTGAGTCAAAGTAACTGCTCTTGCAAAACATACACCGCTTAGATTACTAAGCTTCGGTTGCTTTTTCTTTATACAAAGAAAACTTGAGTTCAGGAGTAACTAAATAAAAGTTGCAACATTACTTCTTTAATGCATTTTTCAGTACCATGTTATTTTATCAGTTTTAATAAAAGTTGTAATTTTCTAAAGTAACTTGTGGTTTGGGAAGCTACAATAAGTAGCAGTAGTACTATTATAGTTTGTATTATTATTATTATTATTTGAATTAGCTTTTATTTTTTTATATTTTCATTTTTATTTTAGTTTAATTTATAATCATTTTGTTATGTACTTTTGTCATTTTTATTAGTTTTAGTTTTTATTTAGGTTTAATTTTTTTATTTAAGTTTGAGTTAAATTAGTAATTTTACTTTTTCTCATTTTTGTTTAGTCAAGTTTTTCATCTAATGTTCATTTTATTTTAATTTATTAAACCCTGGATAACAGCATGTACAAGTAGCAGACTCTCAACCTTGTTATCTGCTATTTGAGGATATATTTTTTGGAGAACATATTAATGAGTAATTGCTGGTAGGGCATGGTGGAGAGTTTGAAAAACGGTTGTTTGTGTTGGCATAAACTAACATTAAGTCTGCCAGTTAGCAGGGGTTAGAATCCAGAACATCCTTCAGCTAACAGTAACACAGCACAACTAAAACACCACTGTAAACCTGTGCATTTCTTGATTTTAGGAGCATTTAAACACTATTGCTATGATATTTAGTGGTAGTTTTTAACCTTGGATCTTATTTTGGATCATATGTTCAGTTGGCCTGCTGGAACCTCAGAACCTGCGTGTCTCAGACGAGTGGTACACGCGCTTCCGTGTGTCCTGGGATCCGGCTCCAGCTCCGGTCATGGGTTACAAACTAGTCTATCAACCAACAGGTACCAAATATCGCAATAGCGTGTTTTCACTATATGTCGTTTTTACCTCAAAGCCACCATGAAATTATAAGTGATCCTGTTTTCTTTCTGTTTTTTATTGCAAATCAGTGCAATTTAATTGTTAAAGGTTATGTTCCCATTCTTCCTTTAGATAAAGACGAGTCTTTGGAGGTGTTTGTTGGTGATGTCACCAGCTATACCCTACATAACCTGCTTCCTGGCACAACATACGACGTTCAGGTGTTCGCCCAATATGATGGCGGTGTCAGCAAACCTCTCACGGGACAAGGGACAACATGTACGTTTTCAGAAGTTTGTTTTGCAGGTTTGGTTTTATGCCACTGTTTTAAATGTCTGCAAGATTCCCAATTTGAGTGCAACTTGTCTTGTCCTTTCAGTGTACCTCAATGTGACCAACCTTGAGACATACGCCGTTGGCTATGACAGGTTCTGCATTAAATGGACGCCTCATCGTGCCGCCACGTCTTACAGAATCAAGCTGAATCCACTGGACCGTATGTCACACATAAATTTAACTTTCACTTCCTTCTACTTTGAGCCAGCACTGATCCGTTCCAAAATCTAGTGAGCTTCCCATCTAGGCAACATTTGTAGGCATGTGGCCACTTTTCCATCAGGATGTTTTCATTCACTGTGTTTCATTATGCATACACTACCATTCAAAAGTTTGGGGTCAGTAAGTTGATTTGCCTTGGTCGGCATAAAAGTCTTTCAAAAACATAAAAAAAATCTTACCGACCCCAAACTTTTTATTGGTAAGCTTAAGTGAATTTTTATTTCTTTCAGTTGTGGGAACTATATCCACGCACCCTGCTTTTTACTGTGACTTCATTCATCCAGATTAGTTATTTGGAAAAAGCTTGATCTGCTTGTTTATCCTCTACTATGTTCACATTTATTGTAATGTTTAGTGTGCATCTCGATCATTGACATTTACAGATTACAGCTGAGGGCTCGACAATAAGGACTGCCCGATGGGAAAGTTGACGAAAGTTTATCATTTGCACGTGTTTTTAAGCCTATGTTCCATTTAAATATTCAAGCGTAAGAAGACACAAAAAAGAACTTTTTGAGAGTTTTGTGTGCGCACACATCCGAAGCACACGCCCAGAAAGCCTAATGCATTAGTCTGGGGAGTCTGCTCTGTATTTTCTTCTGCACAAGAGCTGTGATCAACGGGCATAGTTCAAATGACTCCGTACGCAATTGGATAGTCCTTCAACCAGATAGTCCTTCAATCAATCAGACCAACGATCCATTGCTTCTCTATCCATCATCGTGTTAAACCCACCAATAGCGCGCCAGGTGTATAAGCCGGTTTGTGATTGGTCCCCGCAAATTTGGAACGGTTTCCAGGTTAAATTTCCAGGTTTCCAGCCTGAGCTGCAGGGCGAAATCAAATCGCAAGGCAGATCAGGCTGGGTTTACCCAGTCTAGGTCTCGGCAAGTATCCTAATAAACATAGTCGGTTATGTCTTAAGTGAACATGAACAGTTGAGATATAAAACTCATGTGTAACAGTATATTGGATCCGTGCAGCTCTTAAAGTGACAGCAGCTTAATAGCCCTGCTGTTGTCTTCGTTTTAATGTTAATCAAACAACAAAGGACAAAGAAATAAATCACTCACTGCTCTTGACTGAATAACTTTGTATTTCATTTATACATTGAAGACTATGCAGTGCTATTTTACATTTGATTATTCATTTTCTACCTGAAAATTACTGTTAGACTATACATGAAAAGCAGTGTTTATTTTGTTTGTTCTATTGTATTTGTGCTATTGCTCTTAATTTGATTATTTGTTATATTTTATTACAGTTTACTTGTCCTTAAAAATATTTTACATTTATATGAGCTAGGCCAGTAGTTTTTGGTGTCACAATGTTATGTATTAAGGTTATGGTTCAAAACAAAGACAACAACTAGGCCTATTTTATTTATTTATTTATTACTTTTTTTGTAGTGGGGCCAGTGAAAATTTTGGTAAGGCAAGTAAAAATTGTAACCAGTGGCCTACCTCGGCCAGCAGAAAAAATCCTTAACGTTAAGCCCTGTAGCTCTAAAGGAGCTGGAAGATAATTTCAGCAAATTCAGAAATGCTGGCACTTTATTTTGCAACAGTAATAAAAAATTACCCAGAGTACCATGGTATTACCATGCTACCAAGACTGTACAATAGTGATCTATTGGTTTTCTTTGAAACAACTTAGAATGTATGTAAATACTGTAGTATGTTTGGATACTTTCAGTGTACCTTTGTTAAATCTGTTTGCAGCCGCAGCTAAAGGTCAACAGGAGATCACCATTACTGCGGGCCAGAGTCAGTACTGTTTTGAAGGTTTGAGTCCGGACTCCCTCTACAGCGCCACAGTGTTTGTCCAGACACCCAATCTAGAGGGGCCCGGAGTCAGTACCAAAGAACGCACCCGTGAGTTCACCTTTATCCAGAAATAAGCAGGATTCATCCTCTTGCTGAATTTAAACAATGCTCTTACAATGTCTTCTGACTTCTTTTGGTTAATCTAGTTGTTAAGCCAACACCGGTGCCAACAAAACCACCCACTCCTCCACCACCACCCACTATTCCACCCGGCTGGGCGGGTAAGTGCCTTTAGCCCCTGCTTTAGAAACTCACAGATACTCACATATATATCAAATCATGCCAATTTTCATGGTTTTCGTGGCAGCAGATTTTCAGTTGACAAGCAGCACTCATGTTTTCTTCAAAATCTTGTTAGTAAATAGATTGCAGAGTGTGTTTGGAATGGTGGAATAGAGTGTCCAGAGCTTTTATGGATACATGCATTGGAAACGTGTTCTAGATCTGCTTCTTTGCAATGAGTTTGGATCAAATTCTTATGCTAATAAAATACGGATCCTTTCTTTTTATCTTCAATTCGTAAAATAATTCATGCTGGATCATGCTCAAAACCTTTTTATTCATCACGCAAGAAGTCTACAAGTGGCCAAATGCTTCTACCCACAATGTTTTCTACTCCAGAGGAGTTAGCTAGCTTTAAGTACGGAGAGACATGATCCACTGAGGATTATACATTTAAGAGAGACATTTTTCGACAAAGCATTTCGTCTGATTGAAAATGACACCATTAATTACACAAACTAACAATGAACAATACTGATACAGCATTTATTAATCTTAGTTATTCTTAATTTCAATATATGCTAAAACATTTCTAAAATCAAAAGTTGTATCTGTTAACTGATAAAGTTAATGCACTGTGAACTTATGAACATTTATTAAAGGGGCTCTATTATGCCCTTTTTCAAAGTCTTGATTTAGTTTTTAGGCTCTACTAAGAATAGATTTTCATGCTTGATTTTTTTTTAAAAACACCTTATTTTTTTCCATATTTGTCATTGTTGCAGCTCCTCTCTTCCCAGTCTGTCAGTAACGCTCTGTTTAGTTTCTGTCTCTATGAAGCTCCTCCTTCTGAAAAGCACAATGTGCTCTGATTGGTCGGCTGGACCAGTGTGTTGTGATTGGTCAATGGCTTTGAGCGTGTTTGGGAAATGTCACACCCCTTACCATAACCACCAGATTCAACTAACTCAACCAGGCCTCGCCCCTTTATTCTGCGTATGCCTTGGGTGTTATGGGCGAGAATTATTTAAATGAGGAATATTATGACGTGTTCATTCAAAGAGAGAAAAAAACAGTGACACTGATATAGAGAATAATTCCCACTGGAGGGAGTTTTTCATGCTCACACTGCAACATTACACACTAAAGAAATCTGAACATAATAGGTCATCTTTAACTAATATTAACTAAGATTAATAACTGCTGTAAAAAAAATCCTTAGCTCATTGTTTGTTAATGCATTAACTAATGTTAAGAAACAAGACCTTATGGTAAAGTGTTATCAATTAGTTCCTTTTTAGATCTTCTGGATATCATATGTACTTCATTATTCACAAGAAAGTGTGGTCTGATTATGACAGTAATTACAACATGGAGGTTCATTAAATAGTTTCATTTCAGTGATTGTGTGTGTTAGTGAAATTTCATTACCCGTTTTCCGCTCTTATGTAAAAGTTTAATTAGAAACAAGGGGTTTGGTGAGATCTGTTCTTGCATGCTCCAGTTCATAGAGTTGTTTTTGTGTTCTCAGTGTGCAAAGGAGCAAAAGCAGACGTGGTTTTCCTCATCGACGGCTCCTGGAGTATCGGAGATGAGAGTTTCAGCAAAGTGATCCAGTTTGTCTTCAGCGTTGTTGGCGCCTTTGATGTTATTGGCCCATCAGGAATGCAGGTAAAGCCCTAGCAAAAGAATAGCAACACCTTAGCACCACCTAGAACATCCTAGCAACCAAACTGGGTAATTACCTATAACATGTTGTGACTTGTTTGTGACTTTGGGAAATGTAAAAATTTAGTTTGACCAATCATCTATGGGTCAGATATATTGCATCACTGAATCATTGTTGCCAAGTTTAATTGTATCACAATGTTTTTGTGCCGAAAGATCTCATTCGTGCAGTACAGTGACGATGCAAAGACTGAGTTCCGGCTCAACGCATATAACGATAAAGGCACCGCGCTCTCTGCTCTGAAACTCATCCGTTACAGGGGAGGAAACACAAAGACAGGTATCACTCCACCATACCTAAACATTCACAGCTGCTCTAAATACACATCTTTAAAAAGAAAAAAGAAATGCCTGTGTCTGTAATATGTACACTACCGTTAACCGTTTTTTTAATGTTTAATGTTAAGAAGTCTCTTCTGCTTACCAAGGCTGCATTCATGTTATTAAAAATAAAAAAAAAGCTGTAATATTGTGAAATATTATTAAAGTGTAAAATAACTGTTTTCTATTTGAATATATTTTAAAATGTAATTTACTCCTGCGATCAAAGCTGAATTTATCATCATTACTCCAGTCTTCAGTGTCACATGATCCTTCACTAATCATTCTAATATGAGGATGTGCTGCTCAAGAAACATTTATAATTATTAATTATTAAAAAGTTATTAAAAATATTTCACAATAATACTGTTTTTGCTGTATTTTGGATCAAATAAATGCCATGGTGAGCAGAAGAGACTTCTTTAAAAACATTAAAAGAATCTTACTGTTCTAAAACTTTTGACTGTAGGTGTATGTGTGTATGTATATATATATATATATATATATATATACATTTATTTTGAATTTGTAATGCTAAAAATCTTAATGATCCTAAAAGAGGCTTAATTTTCTTTGTGCAAAAATAATCTACATAAAAAAATATTATACATAATAAAATAATCATTACACATTTTTTTATAATTTATAGAATTTATTTATAATACATTCAGAATGACTCATTTTGTGGTGATCCCACACATTTCTTGATGTTGAATGGATTTTGGCCAAGCTTAATGTGAAGAATAAGCAGTATAGACAGAGATTCAGAACTCACGAGGGATGAGTTTTGATGATGTTGTTTCCTCACCTTTGACACTCAGGCGTGGCTCTGAAGCATGTGTATGAGAAGGTCTTCACTCTAGACAATGGAATGAGGAGAAACGTACCGAAGGTCGTGGTGGCCGTAACAGATGGGCGTTCTCAGGATGAAGTGAAGAAAAATGCTGCCAAGCTACAGCATGCTGGTATGTCTCACTGCCAAACTGTAAAGGTTATGAGCTCAGTACCATATGACCACCCACAACACCTATTCAGAATACAAAAACTGAAGAATGACTGAGTGAACTACACCAGTCTGCAGAGCTTTGACAATCATGACAATCCACAACCTAAAAATGTCTATTTTGATGCAATAACACTTTAAGTATAGAATATGGTCACTTTAAGATAAATATGCTAATGTAGATTGTGCTGTATCAGGTTACAGCGTGTTTGTTGTTGGCGTTGCTGACGTGGACTTCGTTGAGCTGCAGAACATTGCCAGCAAACCAAGCGAGCGTCACGTCTTTGTGGTGGACGACTTTGATGCCTTCTCTACCATTCAGGACAACCTGGTCACGTTCATCTGTGAAACGGCAACATCATGTGAGTTGATGTTTTGTGGTACTTTATGAATGATACTTTTAAGAGAGCTTTGAGAATTTAATGGCTGATATGTTCAGTTAAACTTAAATAAACGCGTTTACGCTTTGCTTCCACAGCCTGTCCATTGATCTATGTAAATGGATTCACATCACCAGGTAGGCGTGTGTCATATGCAGTGTACATCACTCACTGTTCAAATGTTTGGTATCGGCATGATTTTGTCACGTTAATGTTTGTTCTTATGCTTACTAAGGCTGCATTTATTTGATCAAAAATACAGTAAAGACTAATATTTTGACAAATGATTAAAATTTAAAATAACTATTTTAAAGTGTAATGTATTCCTGTGATCAAAGCTGAATTTTCAACATCATAACTCCAGTCTTCAGTGTCACATGACCCTTCACAAATCATTATAATATGCTGATTTGCTGCTGAACAGACATTTCTGAGTATTATCAGTGTTGAAAATGGTTATGCTGCTTCATATTTTCGTGGAAACTTTTTTTAGCATTCTTTTAAAGTTCAAAAGAACAGCATTTGAAATGTTCTAAATGTCTTTACTGTCACTTTTGATCAATTGAATGTGTCTGGATAAACTATTAATTTCTTTAAAAAAAAAAACATCATAACCCCTAACTTTTTAATTGAAGTGTATCTATACGTGTGTTTATGTATGTAGACCACTAACATGAATTATGTGATTTCCCAGGATTCAGAATGCTGGAAGCTTTCAATCTGACTGAGAAGATGTACGCTAGCACCAAGGGTGTGTCTATGGAGCCTGGTTCCTTCAACAGCTACACTGCCTACAGGCTCCACAAGAACGCTTTCCTGAACCAGCCCTCATCGTGAGCTCAAACCTCTCTTGATTTGATTTGAATGCTGATTTTGTTTACAATTCTGTTGGCCATCGTGCATGACTCTGGATGGCGAATTTAAAGGAACAGTGCAATTTCTTTCAGACATTATTTCTCATGTGGAACAGAAAAGGAGTAGCTCTTTCCATACAGTGAAACAGACAGATAACAGATCACTACGTGTGACAGTGCCTGGTTAAAGACATGCAAGAAGTTGACGTCAAACCTGGTGTGACATGTCTTGACACGCCATATTTGACTGTACAAGAATTAATCCAAAGAGCAAGATTGATTTTTAGTGAATAACAACTGAATGGCTTTTTAAGACTGAACAGAACATGAACTTTTCTGATATTTGATGGCACTTTGTGCAGCTTGAAGAGCAGTGTGAGCATCTCCTTTTGTGTTCCTCGCAAAGTCAATTAAAGTATTTCTCGAAAGTCTTGCTCAATTAAAATACACTACTGTTCATTAAGTTTGGAGTCTGTAAGGTTTACATTTTTTGACTGCTATAAAAAGAGAAGAAATTAATACTTTTATTCAGCAAGGATACATCAAAAGTTACAAAAAAAGTTATATTTCAAATAAAATCTGTTCTTTTGAACTTTCCAGAAAAAAGAAATTATCATCGTTTCCACAACAATAAGAAGCAGTACAGCTGTTTTCAACATTGATAATAATCAGAAATGTTTCTTGAGCAGCAAATCATCATATCTGAATGATTTCTGAAGGGTCATGTGACACTGGAGACTGGAGGAATGATGCTGAAAAATCAGCTTTTTTTTTTTATATTCAAATAGAAAACACTTATTTTTGATCAAATGAATGCAGAATTGGCGAGCATAAGTGATTTTCTTTTAAAAGATAAAAAAAAAACTTACAGACCCTAAACTTTTGAACATTTTTTTAATTTTATTTGAGATATTGCTCCATTTCTTAAGATAACTGCAGTTATGATACATGGTTTGTTATCGCAGAGGAATGCTCTCATTGATTACAATAATGGTGATCATTGTTCGTAAAGGGGACATTCTGACAGCGTGTTTGTGTGCAGACATCTCTGTGAAAGTAGTTTGGTATTTGAGAGAGTCGTTAGAGGGCTGTAAGGCTAAAGTGAGAGCTTTTTTGGCTTTTGTTAACATGCTGCTGCTTGCCCAGATAGAGCCCACTATCCAAAAGCATTCAAAGCCATGGTTCTCCCACACACTTCCTTAATTATTTTACCATAGAAAAGTTCTGATAAAACACTGGATCAAATAAATCTAGACTGACCTGCCAGTGCTGATGTCTGCAGAAAGAACGGAGATCCTCCTCCTCGCTCTGGCTGATTTTGTCTTTGTTTTTTGTTTTTACAGATATATTCATCCTGATGGCCTGCCTTTCACATACACCATCATTCTGATGTTCAGACTATTGCCGGACTCACCAAACGAGGCCTTCGATATCTGGCAGGTGTCAGACAAGAATTACAAACCCGAGACCGGTGTCACCATCGACCGTAAGTGCTGTTTTCCTCTTTTATGTGTCAGAATCAATGTCTTCGTAGACAAAAATTAAATTGAGAGCAAATAAAGTCTTCTGTTTCTCACATTTTCCCCAGAGCCCACTAATCTCACTTCTCATCAGACTCTCATAAAGCCAAATTATTTTTAATAATGGTTAAAAAAATAATTTGCTTTAAAGAAAGGTTTATTTTAACAACAAATAGTTATATGTCTGGAAAAAACATCAATAAAAAGTAATTTGTTAGTTGTTCTATCTGCAAAAAAATATCTACTATTACTCCTCCAAATTCTCACACACACTTTTGCTGGAAAACCAGATCATACAGTGATTTGTTTATAAACTTTAATCAATTCCAACGGATGCTTCCAAGACTGTCATAAATAAATTACAATAAAAAAACATCTGTGTCAGCCTGCTAGATTACTCTATCTTGGTTGCAAGTTTAAATCAGCAGAACTCATTTTAACAAAGTTGATTGCCTCACAGAAAACCACATGTTTAAGAGCATAAAAGCTCATCTTTACTTTTGAGTCCTGTACACTGTCCACATTCATTTCTCTAGACTTTTATTTTGTTTCTCCTTTTATTTCTACTGATGAATTTAAAGAGAAACATCTGAGAAACAAAATTGATACTTAAATAACATAACTGAGATCTACATTCATCTTTGAAAAAAGTAATAAAATGCCCCTCAGGGCTTCTTTCTCTGTCCCAGTAATCAGATTAGGCCTGATCCACAACATCTTTAGTCCTATCTGCAGAGATGTTTGTCTGTTTGTTTGTTCTTATTTGGGGTGACTTGTGGGATATTTAACTCTTTGTCTCTACCTTTCTGTTTCTATTTGTTCAGCATCCGCCCAAACTGTGTCGTTTTATAATAAGGATACAACTGGAGAGATCCAACGAGCCACGTTTAAAAATGATCAAATCAAGAGGATCTTCCATGGAAGCTTCCACAAGGTAAATTGCTTGCTTGTTGCTGTGCTTTATGCATATTGATGGCAACTTGTACCCACATTCTCCACCATAAATGACTCTGTATTATATCCGCATATACAGAGCCAAGCTGTGTGAGGTCTTCAGCAAAACGGACTCAAAACAAATGTCCATTATGTCTGAATCTAGCAAAGCATGCACAGATGTTCACAGATATAGATCAAGGGCGCTATTTCTTTCAAGAAGACAATGTTCTACAATTGTGGAATAGAAATGTTGGACAAAGAGAGATTACTGTTCACTGAGAGGGTTTGAATCTGAAATGAGCAAGTTTTGGACTGTGCATGAAGGCTTTCGGTGAGAATTTTGCACAAAATGCTTGTTTGATGTGGCAATGTTCAGAGGTTATCTAATCATAACAGAGGTGTAGAAATACAAGACTCAGTTGGTGTGTTGCAGCATCACGTTGTGGTTCTTTTCGATGCACAGCTACTTGAGCCACTTGTTTTCTGTATGCACGTGTAATAATTTTCATATGCAAATTGACTGCTATAATAGTTTATATCTATCATGTATTTACTAGGGCTGTCACTTTAACACATTCATTCGATTAATTAGTTCAATGATGCGTTAAAATGATTAATGCATTTAACACACTTGCCCCGCCCCAGACCTACTTAAGTCATCTAACATTTCATTCAGTTCATTGATGAAGAATATGATGCTCACTCACTGTGTGATGAAGCCTATAGAATGCAGTTAGAATGTCCATAAAATTCAAGATACGGGGCAAAAATGCCCGTTTTAGTCTCAGGGTGTTTTTACACTGGGCACTGGGTTTGTTGTGGTTTGCGTCAGAGCGTGATTGTTCCCGCTGGTGCTATGAGCGAATACACTGCAGGCTCCCTCTCGTTCGTATCCAAGGTAAATCATCAACACTATCCTTACATGTCATGTGTTTAATTGAGCTAAGTACACCGTCATCTGATAAAATGCATGCACAGGTTACTTTTCTTGCGCTCCCGAGTCCGTGTTGCTTTCACATTCACGTGAATCGAGGGACAGTTCGAACTCAGACCACCTCCTTCAGGCAGTCTCAGGTTCGGCAGCCCTGAGCTCAGCTCACCCGGCCCGCCAGCTTTCACATTACCAATGTTTCATGTGTACCGTGCCCCGTTTTGAACTAAACTGCCAGAGTGAAAGCACCCTTTACATCATTATATATAAGCAATATCACACGAGTTCTGTTTTTCTAGCACGAGTGCAAATGCGATACTGATCTCATACAGCAGTTTAATAAATAAGCAAGTTAATGCTGCATTGTTTTAGACACAATATTGTCTGTTTTGCCAACAAAAATATAAAGACAAAGCAGAACTGTTCGTCTCTAACTCTGAGCAATACTCTGTGGCGTGTACGAATCGGGTGAACCAATGATTCAATAAACCATAAAGAGAACCATTTATATATTTCACCCAAAACTATTTCTTTCTGAAGCTACTTTTTGTAATGTCCATTAGATTTTTTACACAATAATGACTTTAAATTATCTTTTGGGAACATTTCTCAGGCAAATGTGATGTGCGATTAGATTAATTAATTGCCACATTGTGTAATTAATTAGATTAAAAAAAGTAATCGCTTGACAGCCCTAGTATTTACATAAGTTCTGTTCAAACATCAGTGTTCTGCTGTATGTGTCCCGCATTACAGCTCATTTGCATATAGTTTCAACTTGGTTACATCACTAGACATGCACAATTGCACATCTGTGCACATTGTGTAAATGGCCATTTATCACATTGAGTGCTATGTAGATGTCAAGATGTTGATGCCAAGGTGTGTCTCAGATGTCCAGAAATCACCTTCAAAAAAAATGTGTATTTGATGAGGCCAGAAAAAATGTTTCTCTGGCAAACAAACAGAAAAATGTTGAATCACTGCTCAAAAAACAATCACATCAGAGTGCCAGCAGATGCCAAGCTTGGAACAGGTGAATTGCTTTGAGCTGATTTATATGTTCATCCTTTTCTTCAGTCATGACGTACGTCAGGTTCCCTGTCAAAGTTGACCACGGGGGAAATTCTTGTGGTTTGAATAAGAGGCTTGTTTGTTGTAGTTTTGGCCTGTGTGAACATCAGTCTATACCCTCAGGAGACACATCACCAGTCACTTTAAAGTATGTAAGTAATGTATAATGCCATATGGTAGATACTGTGTATTTGTGTGGCTAGAAGTGGGCGGGACTGCTTAACATTATTTGCATGTGACCATGACATGTGAAACGGGATGTGTCCCAAATAAGTCAAGATGAAGAATTTATTAAGGCTAGAGGTTACTCTAGTATGCCAAGCAATATCCAAACTTAGTGCATTAATATAGAAATCATTTGAGGGTCACAGTGTGTTTATATCAGCTGTTTTTATGATATTTAGTTTTACTGTTTTAAGTCTTTTTTTTTTTTTTTTACAAAGTGTTATACAATGTGAATTTGTTTTTGTACTGCTGCCAGACTTTTATGAATAGATCTTTTAGTTTGAGTCCACCAAGGTCCAAATCCTAAAGAGATGAAGTACTTTTTTAACATTTGTAAAGTGTTTAATTTACAGGATTGGCCAACATAGGCATCACCACACGATTATTTAATATGTAAACCATTTTTCCATTGAATTTCTTTGCAGGCCCGTCTTAAAAAAAAAACAGAGAGGGTGCTATCCCTGCAGTGCTGCATCATATTACAGTTTCTAACGAAAGCAAATGGAGTGGCATAAGCGTTCATCTTTGTGTTTGATGAATTGTTCATGCTTCAGATCTCTCCCGTTTGGAAGGAAATAATGTCTGCATTTCAGAAATGAAATGTGTTTTTTAAGAGCTGCATGGTTCTGGCACATCATTTACTCATGCAGATGGCTTTTTGGTCTAGATAAACAAACATGATTTAGATTGTCTAGCTTCAGCAAAGTATTTAACTCTATGCAGCTTTTTTGTCTTTTTTTTTTGTCTCTATGTGGGGCAAGTAATGGGATTTTTTTAACAGCAAGACTGTTGCTCATAAAGTAATAGTTCACCCTAAAATGAAAGGAAATTTACTCTGACCTTTCTTCCATGGTCTTTTTTGGACCTCGACAGCCACTGGTCACTGTATGCTTCGGTTGCATGAACAACAGGAATGTGAACATTATTCAAAATGCCCTTTTGTGTTTCACTGAAGAAAGTCATGTGGAGATTTGTAAAGGCATGAGGGAGATTAAATGATGACAGAAAGTTAATTTCTGAAACTCTTTTAACACTAAACTCTAAATGACCATGAGAGTGCAGAAAGCTCTCAAGCAGGCGGGAGAAAGTATAGCCAGCAGAGACGTATCAGGGTTTCTTCAGATATCCTCTCTGTGGATTTGGAAATGGAGGACAGCTCTGTTTTGAAAGATCTGTCCAAATGTATGGCAGATTCAGTTGAAATTGAGAAGTCATCTGTTTAAAAGATGCTGCTTCCCTCTGCACAGCCACAGGTGGCCATTAAAGAGGACGTTTGAGGACAGCTGCCAGTGATCAAATCAAAATGAGCAAAATCAAATGATTGTAATCAACTCCAACAATACTTTAAACGGAAAAACAGTGCAGCAGATTATAAACAGCAGGGATTGTGCAAAGTATTGGGTTCAGAATGCCATCCTATCCTATGTATGTGAATTTTCTGTATACGTGGACTATCCGGATATCCTTACAAATATCCTGACAATATTAATGAAATATATTTAACAATTATAACATACATTTTCATTCTGCTTTCTGCAGTCTGGACAGATTGATTGTGATTACTTTATTGTATTGACAGCACTAGTTTTCAAAAATAAGAAAAAAAACGTTTTCAATAAAAATTGAAAGTAAATATTTTTGAGATAATATTTAAAAATAATTTAACCAATTTAATAAAATGGTTTCAGAAATTAATTAATCGTGATTATTATATTGACAGCACTAATTAAAAAAATAAGAAAACATCTGTTTAAAAATTAAATAAAAGTAAAATTAACAAATGTAATAAAATGATAGTATACAATTATTTAATTTCAGAAACAGTTATTTCATTTTGTTGTCTTTATAATATAACACTAAATATTTTTCTTACATATTATTTTTCTTAATAAACAGATACCGTTATATATTTTAGGTGATCGTTAGCATCAAAAAGTAAAAAAAAAAAAAAAAAAAAAAAAAAAAAAATAGTAAATACATAAAACAAATGTTTGAAATGCTAAAAATTGCATCATGTGTTCCGTTTCACATACAATCTATTCATTCACATATATTAATACAGTTTATACTGTGCATTATGCAGTAAGCTGTATGATATTATTCCATATGGAATATAATAATTGAGAACAGAAGGACCCGGAGACCTCCAGGCTAAACAGAAAACAATCATGTGCCACAGGAATAGCTTTAGATAATACGTACCACATTTGAGTAGACGTCTACGTCATGCTTGTTTTGATATTGACAAGGTTTGATAGGCAGTTTGTGAAGAGACTCGAAAGAAAACTAGTCTAGGCCCTCACAGAAAAATGGTGGTCTGGCTCCATAACAATCACTTCATCGTTCTAATGAATATCAAAGTCTCTTTTGCTTTGTTTAGCCCAATAGTGACTAAACTTCTGTGTATCTCAGGCCTGCAGCATGTTTACTAATACTGACCAATCCAATGTGGTCAGATCTGAATCGCATCTCCTCAATCGGCTAACCGCAGATTTCCCAATCCATAGCATAAGTCCTGTTCTGAACTCTTCCATTAGCTTGCGGTGGAGAAATGTGATTACACTGCAGCGTTCAGCTGGTGTTTAAGACTTGGCAGCTCGATGGTCCATGGCATATGGAGGAACAACTTCATCATGTGTTGTGGTGAACAGGGAATATCAGTGTACATTGATTATGTGGATCAGAGAGCTGAAAAAACTCTAAGGAGGCAATTCACTAAGAAATATAGTGCCAAGCAGCCATTACAGGGCCAAACACACCACATGCAGCCTGAGCAACACAATTAACATGACTGATTCCAGAACCATGATTCTAAGCAGAGTAGTTCAAAGTTTATCGAGTACATTTAACCATTTTGTGCAACCTGTTTGGTACCCTCATTTGTTTTGTATAGCAAAAAGCTTTAAATAACTGTGACCATTGTGGTCTGAATTTCCCCAGATTTGGGGACGATCAAGAGGAGTAAAAATACACTACCATTCAAAAGTTTGAGGCCAGTTTATATTGTTTTTGAAAGAAGTCTCATAATGACCCTCATTTGCATAGACTGGAGGCTGAAAACGTAATATATACCAGTTTGTGTATGTATCCGTACGGAAGAGGTGCAACTATTTAGTGAATTCGCGCTTAAATATTTGTCAATCCAGAGAGGATGAGGAGGCCACTTCAGATCTGCTGGATGATTTGACAGTCCCACTGTCAATGTATTGAAGCGTTAATATGTGATGATGTATTTGTTTACACTCTTGTTAGCTGCTGTTAATCTTTCCCAAATTTCTCTGTAAAAGTATTTTACAATGGTCTCGCTGTTATCATCGCCTTGAGCGTGTCAGGATGAATTTGGTGGTGAAGGAACTTGTTGGTTTTTATATGTGCCTCTGGCCAGAACACTCCCTTTGAATGGAGAGACTCCCAGAAATCCCTAATTAAGGCCTTGGAGTTAAAAACAACAATAGAAAACTGCCAACAAAGACTCATATAATGATTCACACTGCTTAAGATGAATGCAAGGTCTTCCTTTAAAATGACCCCTGAGTCCGTTATAAGCTTGAACATCTAACAATCTTCTTTTATTCCAGCTCCATATCCTGGTGTCTCCCAAGAGTGTCAAGCTGAACGTGGACTGCCAGGAAGTGGCTGAGAAGGAGATTAAACCAGCAGGAAACACTTCGACGGATGGATTTCAAGTGCTCGGCAAGATGTCCAAATCTATCGGATCTAAAGAATCTGCAACAGTGAGTTGCACCTTCTGTACAAAAAGCACAACTTTTGCTGTATTGACCGAGAGCTCAACGCTCTCTCGCTCTTTCCAGCCTGGATCCTTTTAATAGGGCGCCTGAGCCCCATATTTGAAAATGCAAGCTTTTATCAAAGACACGTGTAACATCCGTTTTCTCTCTGGTTGGGTAGTTTCAGCTCCAGATGTTTGACATTGTGTGCAGTCTCGGCTGGACCAGCAGGGACAGATGTTGTGACCTTCCTTCAATGGTAAGTGAAGACTTTAAGAAAGCCTCTAGAGATCAGGGGCCAGTTGCACCAGCTGTGCGTAAGTTACAACTTGGCCTAGTTTTGACCTAAACGTGCAGTAAGTTAACTTACACACTACTAAATAGTTTTTCTGTAGCACAATTAAAATGAGTTGAAACATAACTCTATGTATAATTTAAATACAGAAGCCTCTGACCATGAGTAGTAGTTGGAATAAAATAGCAGATTCACTGAATTGCACCAATAAGCTCATTTCAATCCTTTAGAGTAGACCAGAGGTCTTCAACCCTGCTCCTGGGGAACCACTGTCCTGCAGAGTTTCTAATCAAACACACCTGAACCAGCTAATCAAGCTCTTCAGGATCACATGAAAATCAGATGAAGATGAAGCAGGTTGGACTTAAACTTTGTAGGGCAGTGGGTCTCCAGGAGCCGGGTCGAAGACCTCAGCGTATATGATAACGTTGACTTTTACACTTGTTGATATTTTAAAAAAGAGAATATTACGTGAATCATTTGCTTTGTTAGCGGCTCTTCAACATGAACCTGACCTAAACCCGACCCTCTGTGTGCATCAGTCCATATTATGTCGATAAAATCTATCATAATAGTAATGTTATTTACAAATCGTATGTCAATGGAAATATTTTTACTGTTACTTATGTGAGGCAAAAGAAATTAGAATCAAGAATAGACTAAAATTCACAGCATTTCAACACAACTTGTACTCACGTATTTGAAGGCTGCTATTGGATCACAGAGGGTAAATGTCAGATTATGCGACTACACATTACTTTATGGAAAGCTTGCGAAATACTAGCCTCTATGATGGTGTATTGGTACATGTATTCGTCCTGAACCGTCATGGTTTCAGTTTTGTAGCTGACTGTGACCAAATAATGTACAAAGGAATATGAGCTATGCAAGGGTGCAGTCTGTTTACTGCTTAGTGCCAAATACACCAAAAGAGGCTGTACTGCACCAACTACCTCAGGGGGACTAAATGCCACTAGGTGGAACAACTGTACTACTGTTTGTTCAAAATAAATTAAAAAAGAAACCTAGCATTGGGGATTTGTTGCTTTTTCCTGTTGTACTGAACTTGACCCTAAAACCGAGGTACATCCCGAACCGTGACTTACCGTTACACTCCTACTAGCTACAGTACGTTCTGCCTTAAGAACAAATGGTGCAACCGAATAGGGTTAGTTACAAACTAGCTAGTACAATGAAAATGGCTTTGAAACATTTTCACTCAGAAATTTCACAAATAATTACAAAAAATGGCAAGTGACACATTGAATTAAGCTTGACATTTTGAAGAAGAAAGACTGAAATAGTACTTTCTTAAAACATATTCCGATAATCTTTGTCTTGACAATGTTGCAAAAACAATGTTGATACTAAGCCTTTATTTTATGTTCCAATATAAGTAAAAACTTACGAACGGCTGGTGCAACCAGGGTTACACAAAGGTGAAAATCCCAAAGGCTGGGTTAAATTTCAGGTACGGATGACCCATGAACCACACTGTTTACATCCCACACCATGCCTTTGATCACTGTGGCCTTAAGCAAGGCTCTTAACCCCAGACTGCTCCAGTGGACTTGCTAAATTAAAAGCAAATGACAAGTTAAACGGCTGTCACGCACATCTCCTACATCTTTTTTAGCTCTATCTGCTCACGCAGGTCGGTCTTAATATTCCATATGTTTCTGATGCATCCCTGTTGACCACATTCAAACATTGAAATTTAACATGTGCTCAGCTGAACCGCTCACTATTGTTAGAGCATTTCCTTTCTTTGATCTCTCGTTGCGCACTCTTCCATGTTATTTGATTTGTCTACAGCAGAAGGGTTTTAAAAGTGATATTTCACTGCCATTCATTTGTGGTTTTTAGTTTTAAAGTGTGAAATTGTTGAACTTAAGAGCCTTCGGTACAGGGTTGCGAATGTGTGTCTGTAATGCAAACCATGAGACCAGCTGTGTCCAAACTCTTTATTATATTTTTAGTCTTCCATAAGCAAATTAAATACTTTGAAAGTGCTTATGGCATTTCTGACAGTCAAAACACAGTAGGTTTTAATCAGGCTTGTTCTAGTTGTGTGGCCTGGGCATCAATATATGCAAGATGTTTATTTATGTGGAGAAAATTCGTTTTCCATACCTTCTTCCCAGATCAACATATATGGTGTTATCAATTTTTAGCATACTTTTATCTAAGGTGATTTGCAGTACACGCATGTATTATACAAACATTATACAATCTTATACAACAATATTATTTTAAACAAATTATATCTGGCTGTTGGGTTACAGTAAGTGTCTTGTTTAAAGCTACAATGACAATTGACCTTATGACAGATAAATGACTAACAGCCCATACAGCCAATCACATCGCTGCACTGAAGAGCCTTTTGTATTTTATATTGTATCTGTCAAACTTGCTGTCTGTGACATACAAACCTAATTTTTGCCAAATTCCCAACAATATGGTAAAAAGGTGATGTTATGGTACTTTTCAATGCAATTTAAAAATGTTTACATTTATTTATTTATTTTTTTTTTTTTTGCGTGATGATAAACTGTATCTTGATTTAAGCAGGTTATTCCAAAACTGTGCAAGCGACTGGCCACATAATTTTGTTTGAAGGTCACAGATAGAGTAATCATTATAGTAAGGTCAGTTGCTCTTCAAGAGGTTGAACCTACAACCCTTTGGTTGTCAGTAACCATGTTTTCATTTACTGTACCTTGCCTTTCAGAAATAGCTGCTTTGTTCAGGATTGTACTGTAAACTAGACATCCACACAATCCACATGCAAAATCAGCAAATAGTTTGTAGATGGTTGCCATTTGTTCTTATGTTTTATGTTCTCTCTGTGATTCAGAGAGATGAATCCAAGTGTCCATCTCTTCCCAACGCCTGTACGTGCACCTCAGACAGCTCGGGACCCCAGGGGCCTCAGGGGCCAGTGGTAAGTCAACAGAAGTACAGTTTAGACTTTATTTTTTTATATCCTAATATTATTGCATGATACAATTTGGTTTGCATCATTTAGCCCTGCAAAAATGCTTTTAAAATGTTAACATTAACTGTTTACATTATTATTGGTTGGACTGACGGCAGAACTGTTCTCTCTGTAATTTCTCCTTTCTCAGGGTGCTCCTGGAAGCAAAGGACCACGAGGGGAGAGAGGAGAACCCGGTCAAGTTGTAAGTTGTTGTTCTGTCAAAATGAACTTAACCTGTACAATATAGCTCATTCATCAAGTTTACCTACAGGATTGAACTTTGACATTGATTCTGTTTGTTCCTGCAGGGTCCGATCGGCACACGTGGAGAAATGGGTTTGCCTGGTCCGATGGGCCCTCCAGGACCACAGGGCCCTAGTGGGCACTCCATCCCGGGCGAGGCTGTAAGTCCATCTCAATTTCCATCATGTGTCCGATGTATCCTCACACAGTCAGATGTCAGTAGCCGGCTGTAAATCCTTCCGCACACCAAACAGGGATTGTTCTGGCTATTTATTATAGTTGTGGCGGAGGCATAATTATGGCAGCAAGCTCTGGATTCAGCATTCCTGTGTGTCTGGGGGCTTTACCCTCATCAGAGTGCTTGAAACCGCCTGATCCTGCTGCTAGCACACAAATCTCACTGGATTTACTCCCCTCTCAGTTTCAGCTGCTGTGTTTTAGTGCTGTTCACAAGCATTACTATTGCTATTGCTCATACATTTGAAACAAACCAATAACCCTAAGCATTCAACGTCAGTGTGTAACTCGCTCTGTGTGAATGTTTCCTTAAATCAGGTGGCTGGAGGAGAGGAGTGCGGTTTAGGGCTGCACAAAATATATCTCACGTATATTATTTTTTATGCAGATGCACTCTAGAATGATTCATTCTTTCCAAATAGAACTATTCAAGTAATCTGGTAAAAAATGCCTGTGTTTATTGCTGTATTTATATATTCCTACCCCAAAATATATTGCAGAAAAACTAAATATTGCAGTGTCAGCTTTTTTCCAATACCATGCATTAGGGCTGGGTATTGACACAAATTTCACAATTCGATTCGATTCCGATTCCAATTCGATTCAACATCGATTATTTTGGATATATATCAGGTACAATACATGGCAAATTTTCTCAAGGAAAACAAATCTCTGAACTAATGCTGCAAGCTATGGGAGTCAGTTATAGCCTAAAATTTACTGATTTGTATAGGCTACAAACACTTAAATTACACTTCAATTTTTTTTTAATAATAATAGAGTTATATGAAACATTTAAAATGGTGGCTGTCATTAAAACTTGCCAGATTTTTTTCAAACATGCATTAAATATTGACGAACATAAATGATAATGAATATGTTATATGGTGCATATGTTTATCACAATGCTCCTCTCTGGAGTTCATTTGTCTAGCTGGCTAACGAGTTTATGGTCACTGGTGGTGTTTCTGAGGTAAATGTGACGTTATAACGTGACTGTTCACAAGCTGTTTTGATGTCTTTCCGCGGTTGAAACACTGAGCGATTCAAAGTGGCATGATACGGATTTCGATTCGTTGTACTGTATCTTTAAACACACTTTCAGATACTCATCTGTGATTATTTCGCTCTGTAACTGGTATTAAAGGTGGAGATGATCAGTTCATGTGCCGCTTCTCTTGAGCTGCGCCAGAGCGATCTCACGCTGCAGCGCCAAAGCACTGTTTTTGAATTTTAGTAATAAAATGGGTTTCATATCAATAGTAACAAAGCACAAAGATTATTGCGATTTATTGGATGGGAGGGGCGCTATAATGTCCCGTTCATTCATCAACTGAAAACAGGATGACTAATCGATTCTTGGGATTTAAGAATTAAAATCGCGAAACCAGCCCTACCATGCATCCCTATTGCTGATATTTTATTATGTGATCAGACAGGTGCAGTCACATTAATCCTTGTATGGCAAAATTCGACGAGTGAAATGCAGTCATCTCACTAGAAATCCATGCGATCAGGAATTTGTGTGAGGCACATGCAGGCAAGATATTACCACATGGATTTCACTTTGTTTTCCAAAATAATGTTGCTTGGTTTGGAAGTGAATTCTTAGTAAAACATGCTTCATGCATCATTACACTATTGGATCCACTTTGCCCGCAAAGTTTCAGTAATGCTACTGTGCATTTACAGCAAAACGGTCCTAATCCCACCAAAGATATTGATATAGAAAGACAGTTCACTTCTATTCCTTATAAATAGGCGAAACTGCAACGCGCAATATGGCGGAATAGTCCCGCCTTCCAAAAGTAAAAGAGCCAATCACTGATTGGTAAAGTCATTGTAGCACTGCAGCTGCCGTTAGAAGCTCCGGTTACCATAGAAATCTGAGACTGCACATGCGCTTTGTCTCTAGCCTGAAAAACAAGCTTTTTTTGATAATAGGAAACAACATTTATGGGACAATTCTTGTTAAGATTTTGTTGCTGATTTTAAAATATGTTATTTAATTGTGAGTTCCGCAAGCAGTTTCCAGGATTCCCGCATTCATATAGATAGTACTGGTATTCCTGAAACAGCTGCCCGGAGGCATTGCAAATATGGCTGCCGAGTGAACAGACTTTCCTTGAAAGTGACTTTCCCACAGACTTCAGGCCCGTTCACACCAAGAACAACAACTATAAAGATTACTATATTAGCATCCACACCAATTCATGATAATGTTCTGTTTATTATAGATGCAGATTTGTCGTGACACTTTAAATGCTCAAGCTCTTTAAACTCGGGTGGATTCTGATTGGCTGTCAATGTTTTTATCACTCAACAGCTATATAATTAACATTAGCACCTTAACATTGAAAAAGAAACTAAATGCTTATCCAAAGCTTTGGGCGCTCTTTTGACAGGTCTTTTTCCTTTAATTTTCCCCACGCAGGGTCGTCCAGGTCCAAAGGGGGATCCAGGCGATGCTGGCTTACCTGGACAGAAAGTAAGTGCTGTTCTGCCGAGTATTAGGGGGGAAATGGGAGGATTATTCGCTCTCTACAGCCTGCGCTACCTCTCTGGATGGGCTCCATGTGGCAAACTTTAGACCATAACTCAGCAGGGGGATGGCTGGGAGGCAATAGTTGTAGATCACGCCACAAGATAAAATGTGGGTTGGTGCTGTAATTTATCCGAGTCCTAATCTGTGCCACTTTGTGGTTGTCCATTAAACTCTCCTGTTCCTTTTCTTGGACTGTTTAAAGCTGGAGCATGTATGGAGCTAGTGAATTAATCAATCAATCAATCAATGATTATCTATCTATCTATCTATCTATCTATCTATCTATCTATCTATCTATCTATCTATCTATCTATCTATCTATCTATCTATCTATCTATCTATCTATCTATCTATCTATCTATCTATCTATCTATCTATCTATCTATCTGTCTATCTGTCTGTCTGTCTATCTGTCTGTCTATCTGTCTATCTGTCTATCTGTCTGTCTGTCTGTCTATCTGTCTATCTATCTATCTGTCTATCTATCTATCTGTCTGTCTATCTGTCTGTCTATCTGTCTGTCTATCTATCTGTCTATCTGTCTGTCTATCTGTCTATCTGTCTATCTATCTGTCTATCTATGGTATCTTACTGGTTCATTCACATCTGAAGCCAAATAATAACTTAATGACTGAATAAATCACTATTCAAAAAGATTGATAGCTGCAAAAGGATTTTGGCGAATAACGACTTAGATTTCAGTCTGTTCCATGTGACTTCAGAAGACTTATTGGACTACTTTTATAGTGATTTTTGTAATTTTTCAAGCTTGAAAAGACCCCATTATGAAAAAGAACACTATGGACCTTCATCTATGGAAAGGCTAGAACTTTTGGAAGAGCACAAGGGTGATAATGAGACAAATCAGATCTTTCACAACACAAAAAAACTAGCACAACTGGTCCCTGAGACTGAAGCAGACAAGATGTTTATTTGAGTTAATTAAAAAATTGAGAGGGACACAAAAAAGGCTGAAGGTTTTCTCTCTATTGTGATTACACTGCATGATCATTTTCAAATTCTTCAAGACGAACTGTGATATCCGATCCCTCTTAATGAAGAGTGGGCCGAGGCGTGCAGGTGACCATGTTAGAGGAGTTGCTATAACAACATGCATTTAATGACTTGCAGAGAATGCAGCCGGGGTTTATAACGGCCAGTAAAACGGATCTGGAATATATTAAGTACCCTGTAAATCTAATGCCAAGACATCAAAGGAGAAGCAGGATTGACAAAGAGAAAGAAAGACAGAAAGAAAGCTAGCATGAACGAAATGGAAGGATATCATCTTGTGTGTTGGGGGAAATTGTTTGTGTAAAGTAGCTTCATTTGTTTGGTCGGAGGTAAGCGACCTGTGCTAATGTGAAACTGGTGTGAGACTCTGGCACTGAGTCTGTTAGTTTTAACTTTTGTTTTTCTTCCATTCTTTCTCTCAGGGTCCACCGGGACCGGCTGGTGCCATCGGGCCTATTGGACCGTCTGGAATACGGGTGAGTGAAGACTGTACAACACATATATTTAATTAATATTTTCTACGTTGCATACATTAAGTTTTGCTTAAAAAAAAGAACAATATTACAGTCATGAAAATATGTGAGGAAAATGTTATGAAATTGTTATGAAAACAATGCAAAATATCTTAATAGTCCTTAAAATAGGCTTCATATTCTTTCATTTTGGGGTGAAATACAACACAGATGCTTCACCCATTAACATGTGATTCATGTGGATTTGAACGTGCATGTGTGTTATCAGTCTAATGCAGATCTGTGCATGTATGTTATCAATGCAGGGACCCCCAAGGAAGGAGGGGCCGGCGGGATCCACAGGCCCACAAGGACCTATGGTATGTTCTTGATTTTTTTGAGGGGAGGGAGTGTTGTTAAATTTGTTTTCTTTTGCTCAGATGTGAGACTGTATTGCAGACATCTGTTTTGCTGAAGACCAGAGCTATTATTCTTTTGTTCAGGGACCCCCAGGAGCCCCTGGAATGCCGGGACCTACTGGAAAGCCTGGAAAGAATGGAGATACAGGTGTTCCGGTATGAAACCTTCTGGTTTTCATAGACATACAACAGCACGACACTGTCACTGCCACTCATTTGCTAAATTAGTCAAAATGCACATGGCAGAAGGAAAGAAAAAACACAACTCCTAAATATATCTATTGTTTCAGAGCAAAAAGAGACTTCTTCCAAAGTCTCCTGCTGATTTTTCTTCTGAGAAAAAGACCCCAGTAATCTCATGTGTTTCTTCTAGACTTTCAGAAGAATCTCTCAAACTGTGCTCAGATTTGCCAGGATAGTCAATCTGAAATCAGAGATCTCAGTGTGAACTCAAATACCAACATTTAGCGATCTCAGTGTGAACTCAAATATGAATATTGATACATAAATGAAACATAACTCATTACGTCTCCTGATCTATAAAAAAGCTAACTCTGGCAAAACTTTTCTTTCTTTTAATATTTTCATTGTTTAGTGAGTGGCACCTTTCTATGAGTTTTAACCGAACACATTGAGACTGTTATTCAAAAAGTACAAGTTAAAAAAGGAAACAGTCTAACACGATCCACATTGTTTGCAGTCCAATAAATATTTACTCACTGAAATGCACAGTGCGGTTTTGGGCATAAATGAGGAGTGATTGAGTGATTTTTAGCTCATGTTTGGATGCGTCAGAGTCTATTTAAAGAGAAATATGATTTTCATTCATACAGGGACCTTCTGGGGTTAAAGGAGACAAAGGAGAGAGAGTGAGTGATGATTTTAATATCTGCTTTCATCATTTCATAAGAGTTTGAGTGGAGAAGACGTTAACATCTCATATTCATCCTCCTAGGGAGACTTTGCGTCTCAGAGCATGATGCGCTCTATTGCCAGACAAGTCTGCGAACAGCTTGTGAACGGTAATGCATTTTGAAGTGTATTCTGCTCGCCAAGGATGCATTTATTTGATCAAAAATACAGTAATGTAGCGAAATTTAAATTTAAAATAACTGTTGTCTATTTGAATATATTTTAAAATGGAATGTGATCAAAGCTGAATTTTCAGCACCAGTCTTCAGTGTCACATGATCAGAAATTGTACTGACCCTAAATTTTTGAAGGGTAGTGTACTCATGGCTAAAAGATGTTGTGAGCCATGGTATGCATATGCAGATAATACCACGGGTTGTATTATAATCCACTTTTTCACATTTTACAGGACAAATGAGTCGAGTCAACGAACTGCTGAACCAGATCCCCAACAACTATCACAGCAACAGTCCAGGCCCCTCTGGCCCGCCTGGACCTCCCGGACCCGAGGGACCACGTGGAGAGCCCGGTCGGATGGGCAGGAACGGCCTTCCCGGTGGTCCAGGGTTGCCTGGTCGACAGGGAGAACGAGGTACCTAAAACAGCAGCCAAAATAAAAACAAAACATAAAACCATGCCAAATACAGCCATGTGATTTTAATCAGCCTCAAGAACTGTGGTTAGTTTGGACTTCTGCCCTTCACTGTACAGTATATGTAGAAATTGCTAAGACAAATAATTGATGCCTAGTGAGCTTCTGTGCGGTTTACTGTCTAAAGTAAAAGGAAACCTTATACACTCTTAAAAATAAAGGTTCTTTATTGCCATTGATGGTTCCATGAAAAATCCATTCCATTCAATCTTAATGGTGGAAAAGTGTTCTTTGAATTATTAAAAGGTTCTTCACACTAAAGGGAGGAACATTTCATAGTTCCTATAACTGTTGGCGGAAGTACTCGCTTTTTTGGGGTGTTTGCACCGCAGAAACTGGGAACGATTTTAGTTCTAGGAACAGAGACCCTTCAGAGTAGGGTCTAACCCAAGCTGCAACCTTCCGTTCTCTCTCTTGAATCCAACACGAAAGTGACTTAAACTGCAATTCATCGACTGGCCACTACAGACAGGCTCCAAAAGGGAGTCAATCCCTGTTAAAATGCCCAACTTTACAGCTGAAAAAAACGTTAATTATGGTTTTGGTCTGTACGGCTAATTTTGCCCTTCATGACAACTGTGAGGGGGTGATTTTTTTTTTTTATAACTCATCCGTTTAAATTATATTAAGTCTTAAAATTCTGTGTGGCCACTTGAGTGACAAGTAGATTGCCGCTGCTGGTTTCAGCAACCAGGCACCTCAGCTCCACCCACATCCCGCCTCTTTGCCCATTTTTGGCTGGCTCCGCCCACTTTGGGCTTCAAAAATACTCTTCAGAAACGTCATGGACACTACGTCCATTGTCTTATACAGTCTATGGTGTAACCCAGCACAATAGGAACTACCAGTGATATAAGTGTATGTTGATTAGTCGAACACATGCCATACAAAACACCGGCATCCTAGCACTTTTAAAAAGCTGTGTAAACACACAGTTTACATATGCTTACTCCACAAACTAACTCCATAAACATGGAAAACAGCGATAGAGAAAGCTGATGTTAATGCCATTTACCTGTCTCTCTGTCTGCGGCGTTGTTCTTTTCTCAGCCTTGATGAAGTTGCTATAGGAGATTTAGTCTCTTAGCCCTTTTTGCTCTTTCAGTCGCATAACTTACATTATATCTACATTCCATCTCCATTATCACGAAACCTATGACACACAACAAAAGCTCCAATCTCGGCATCCTCAATCCTCCAGTTGTTATGTCGGCCTGCTAACATCACTTCAGAGTTCCTATTGGCGGTGTGAATGCAACCAATACAACCCTAGGGGAAAATGTAGTTCTCAGGGCTAGTTCTTATAGCTGATTTCCTATAACTACCTGTGTGAAGGCCCCTTAATAATTTTTTTTAAGAACTGTTCACTGAAAAGATCTTTGGGGATCCAACAATTGTTCTATTGCATCGCTGCAACCCTTTTGGAAACTTTATTTAGTGCAAGTACCTTATTCAAAATGTCTGCACCCACGAGTCAGGCCTGTGTGTCTACAGCATGTTTAGCAGTGTGTTGCGATGCAGATATGCACGTATATTTTTGTGTTTGAGCTTATATTTCTGTGTTTGTGTGCATTTACATTAGGACCAGCTGGAGAGAAAGGAGACAGAGGAAGTCCAGGCATCGGAGAGAGAGGACAGAGAGGAGCCACCGGACCACCTGGTATGTTTCATGCGCACATTTATACGCTGAAACTCGTTTACCTAGCTTAGCTCACCGTCAGGAAAAATCTTGAAATATCAGGGGAAACAGTGATTTACTGGCCTGTTTTCTTCCTTTTTCTTAAAAAGAGATTATGCTATATTTTATCTCATGTCCGCTGCTTTTATTTTTAGGCACAGAGCAGTTGGATGTGTTGTGTGTTATATGATGTAACACTTGAAAAATGAGCAGGCCTAACTCTTCCAGACTTTTTCCATCACAGAAACTGTGTTTCACATTTTAAGGTCATTTGGTAGCACTTGACACCTTTATGTAAAGTATTTTAATGCACTAATTATGCACCTTATAATTCATTCTATAATATAATAAATAATTGCAACCACAGTTATAATGCATTATAGTGCTTATTTATTAATTGTTATGCCTTTAGAAAGTATAATGCATTAAAACACATTTTAACTTTGGTTACAATTATTTGAGATATTTTATTATGTGAGATTATATGAAAATATGCAGCGCATTGCTATGCACATTATGAATACGTATGCATTATACATAAAGGCTTCAAGTAAAATGTGAGGTAATATTGTTTTGATTTCTTTAGGCCCACCAGGTGAGTCCCGAACCGGCCCTCCTGGTTCAAGCGGCTCCCCGGGCACTCGCGGTCCACCCGGGCGCAACGGTGTCGCCGGTGTACGTGGTCCGCCCGGCCCACCTGGCTACTGTGACTCTTCTCAGTGTGTCGGTATTCCATATAACGGACAGGGTTACAGAGGTACGTCCCTCTTGTTCTAGCTGTGCCTGTTGCATGACAGTAGAAATAACATTAATGGCATGTGTAGCGTAACGCAGTGCATGAACTGAGCGGTAGATGATGCTCAGCAGAATAATGCAGATTATCATGGGTGAAACTTGCCAAACCTGTCCTATTTCAACCCAAAATGAAAAGAAAAAAACGAAGAAAATTTTGGATACATTTTGGATAAAGAAAATGAAGCCTTTTTTTTGCATTGTGACATAAACGCAACCGAGTGTTAATTTCGAGCTACTAAAAAATACAGTAAAAACAGTAATATTGTGAAATATTATTACGTTTTAAAATGACTGTTTTCTATTTGAATATACAGTAAAGTGTAATGTATTCCTGTGATCAAAGTTGAATTTATCATCATTGTTCCAGTCTTCAGTATCACATGATCCTTCACAAATCATTCTGATATGAGGATTTGCTGCTCAAGAAAGATACATTTTTGTAGTCTTTTACTTTTAATCAATTTAATGCATCCTTGCTGAATAAAAGTATTAATTTGACTGAACCCAAACTTTTTAACGGCAGTGTAATGCAAAAAATGTGTCCTCGTTTTGGTAAAGCAAAAAAATTCCAAGTGGTCAAAAGCCGTATGCTAACTTTGTGTGAGAAACAGAACAAAATTGAAGCTGTTATTCACTGAGAATCTTCTCAAAGAAGTTGTTACAAATCGATCAAATCTGTGAGCTGGACTTGAGAACCAAACTAATCAGTCATATGTTTTGTCCTTTTTGAAGCTTGAAAGCATCAGTCAGCATTCACATTGTGGTTGAACAACATGAGATTAAATAATGCCAGAATTAACCTTTAAAGTGTCCTAAAAATAGGCTTCATTTTCTTTATGTAAAATATCATTTCTTTTGATGAAATGTGCTCCGGATCTTCACCCTCTCTTAGTATCACAGTATCAGAAGCTGATTTTCAGTGATTTGTCTGGCGAAGAATTCTAACACCCTCTTTGACCTGTTTCAGGTTCATAAACTTTCTAAACCACCTGTGCTGCTTACACTTTGAAATCCTGAGAAAATCACATGTTATTGGGCTCTGTGCGGATAACCACCACGGAGATGATTAACGAACACTATTGAACGAAAGCAAACAAACAAACAAATAAAAGCAACAAACAGAGATTACGATCTGCGGATGGGTACTAACAACAACTCACAGCCACGGGCATCAGTGACGGCAGCCAAAACAACCGAAAACAAGCTGCAGTCGGCTGGAGACGCATGACCAAAACACGCAAAAACACACCAGCAACCACAACAAATACTAACCAGGTGGACCTGTAGCCAAAACAACTGTCATTTAGCATGTTAACTCCAAGAGTTTTTTGTTTATCTGTAAATAAACTAATCATGCCTAGTAAATGAATCCCAGTCCACTAAAACACAATAGATTTTAACCCTCGTAGTGAGCTTGAATTCAACTGCTTGCTGAATGCCGGCACCAGCGCCTCTTATTTTACCGCGTGCCTTAGTGATCTCAGGGGCCAGTTTGAAGCACGTTTCTTTTTCTTCATCAGACCCTTTCTCTTTTAATGTGTACACAGTTATCATTTCCTAAAGGTTAGTTTCTGTTTTGGCAAGATCATGTCTCTTTCAGTTGGCTGTGAGTAAGGGTTTAGATGAACATCTGAATGGGCGTGTGGTTGAATCCTTGATTTCAATTCTCATGTTGATATTTTTGCTTAGCAGGCCAACCATTAGTATTGTTAGTAATATCTCATCATTTGCAGTGTCTATGTATTATGAGTGAGTGTGTGTGTGTGTGTGTGTGTGTATATACATACTGACACACACAGACAAACAGTGGCGTCCAAAAGTCTGAGGGTACATTTACATGACAACGATGTGCTAAAAATGGGAAAAAATGTCCTTTGGTTTTTCGCATACAGGCGGCAGCGTTGTCAAATCGGAGAAAATGATTAAAAAAAGTTGTATTATGCATGCCAGGCCAGTAGTTTGCGATGTTACCTAATGCGCCTGAACACGTAATATGTGCATGACCTCGCCGCTTTGGCACATTTTTGTAGTTAACAACGATAGTAGACGATAACGATAACGATAACTTGTTTTCAAAAGTTTGCATTTTCAGGCCCCCCAAAAATGAGTTTTCCATTTTTAGTTGAAAACGGTGTAGTATAAACGGCCCTTGAGACCTCATTGAAAGAAAAAGAAAGTTTATGGTTTTAATTTTTCCTCAAGTTTTATGTATTTGGCAGACACCTTTATCCAACGCTGCTAAGATTATATTCAAGTTATTTATGTCGTCAGCATTTGTATTGCCTGGGAATCGAACCCATGAGCTACAGGTTTTTGTGATGTAAAATTAACATTTTAGACTAGATGAGATTGATCATTTGGAACATTATCAATCACGCCGGAGAACGGTGATTATGAAATTTGGATGCATTTTCACTGGAGGTTTCTGACTTCTGGACCCCACTGTGTGTCAAGTACATATATAAAGCACTACCCATTTACAGCGCCCCATCTAGCAGTTTGTAACCCTTTGCACTTGCCGTAGCCACATTGAGGAAGGTGACAATCGTATTTTGCTTGAGTGACTCAATTGGCCACTGCCGTATCTCCAAGCAGAACAGTTTCCACCTGATGCCGAGCACATAGTCCCAATCCCAGAAGAAGACTTTGAGATTTCACCAAACCAGCGACGCAAGAGGTCATTTCCAGAGACGGGATCTGAAAGGAAAGCGTGGTAAAAGGAGGGCAAGTTCAATGGCTCATGTTATTTGTTTGTTGACGTTCCGACGGCCTGTACAGATAATTTAACCCTTCGAACCCTGTGAGAATTCAGCAGATCAGACGCATGAATCTCCTAATGTAACCTCAAAGCTTCTTTCTGTTCCACTTGTACTCCATGGCTTGTAAAATCGCATTGAATGTGTCCGATTGGAATCACTGACGTGTCACACATCGCAGCGTGCAGGTGAAAGGTGTTTGATAATTTATTAACATTGAAGGGTTTCCAAAGATCATCGCCTTTTCCAGCCATCTGCATATTCACCAATCATCATTTATGTCTCGTATGAATACACATTAGTTATCCATTTCTGTCTTCATTCACCTGATTGTCTTTTTTTTTGTTAACATCTGCAGTAAAACATGCCCTCCATCACAATATTATAAATCAGATATTGATCATATTGGATGAATGTTTGATTTAACCTCACAGCTGATTTTACCAAAGGTGGAATTGCATATCTGTGCTGTATATTATTTTTTTTTTTACATTTTCATTTGTAGTTGTTTGTTTTCCTTTTTTAATCCAGAATATAGTTGTTGTAATTGTTGTTTTATCAATATCAAATGCAGTTTGGCATTTGCGTGCAAGACTATAGATATAGTATTGCTGCTTCATGTTTGCAACTGCACATTGTGAATTCCACAGCCTTATTTTCTTATTTATTTCTGAAACAGAGGAGGCATTTTTCAATAAAACTACTGAAAATATGGCATGTGCCCCCTTTTTTTATTGCTGGTGTCATTTGATAAAGGTTTTTCAGGATCCCAAGTATGATCAAAGAGCTTATGAAATCAAAACCATGCATGAAATCTAAATTCTTGTATACTACCAACTTGGAGTTGAAATCCTCCACAAATGAATCTAAAGTGTCTTCACTGCTTTCATGCATTTTACGAACGTGACAAAAGTTATTATCTTTGATTTGTTCCTGTTTCAACAGGAAACGCTTCAAACCGTGAAGGAGAATTGTTTGTCAAAGCAAATATAATGAAAGCGTTTGCAAGGCAGCAAAAGGATAGTGTTTTGATAGTCAGACGTTTCACATTATTGTCTGATTTTACTATTTTAGCCCAATCACAGTAATCACTCATGACGTCAATTTGTAGGCCAATGAGGAAGGCAAATTTTCCATGAGTTCTCTCAGAAATTAGACTAGCGGTTTGCGATTTATGAGTACATTTAGGGTCTGTGGTTAACTTGAGACTTTCACATTTTGTTCAAGAATATAAATGACCAGTCGTGGGAGAAACGTGAATTCTGAAGCTTCTGTGTTTGATTGTTCAATTCATCAAGCTTGTAAATACATGTTGCAACTTCTCAGTAATTGTACATTTACTTATGATATTTAAAAGTGCATTTAGAAGATGCTTTTATCCAAAACAACTTACAAAAGAGGAACAGAAGCAATGGAAAAGACAGAATTGGAAAAAAAGAGATTTACGTAATGGTTTTCAAACACTCCCTCCATCTGCCACTGATAAGATTGAATCAGCTGCATCCACCGGTATGTTGTAGCCAATTGCATACTGGACTGAATTAATTGCAGAAATCTGTGGAGAAAGGGAAAGAAAAATGTCAACACAGTGGCTGCCTTGCATGCACTGCAATAATTATTGCATTTATTTCTTATGATCAATACAGCTTGTTTCCTCTCATAGTGTGCATTGATTCGTTTTGTTGCGTTCAAGTATTTTGATCAAATTAAGCACAAATTCATCTGCTTCATATTGTAGGGAGCAGATTTGATCTTTGCAGTCATTGAAATCTGGGAACTAAATTTCACATGACAAATATTAAAAGCATGTGCACAAAGGCTCGCTCTCATAAAGAACCACTTCAAGATGGACTGGAAGCTTCTATTAGGGGCTTCATTGATTTATGGCCAACACTGTTGCACAATAGCCCACATTTAATGTCGTTCAGACACATAGATGTGTCCACCATCCAGATAACTTCACTGATTTAGAGGAGAGTCTCATAACTGTGAGCAGTTTCCAGCAGTGCCGCTCAGGAATTTAACATGAAAGGTATGACGGATCTGACGGTACGACAGTGCAACGCCCAAAAGCACTGAAGCGTTTGAAGTCCGTCCAGACATGCCATTGAGAAGAATGCATCGTGACCTCTGATGGTGTCAAAATATAAAACACATTATCAGTAAGATTTAGGGGTTGGTGAAGATTTGCGGTGTAAGGTGACCTCAAACATAAGAGCACTTATGTGATACACCAGCCTACACACACATATCATGATGCAAAAGATCTGAAAGGTATTTAGAAACCACACTATAAATGTCGGAATGTCATCCGGGAGGAACCCGTGAGATCGGGAGTGTCTCACGAATGCGCAAAAGTTCCACATCCAGATTTTGCTTGTATTAAAATTGGTCAAGAGAATTCACCACATTGACCAACAGAAAGCTGACTTCTGTATGAGCATGACAGGACTGTATATTTGGAAGAGCCATCCCTTTAAAAGGACTTCATAATAAGAAACACAGTTCTGAGAAGAACAGCACATTCAGATTGTAGAAACAAATCTGATGCAAAAAGAAAGGCGTCCAACAAAGATGTTCCACACGTTTTTTTTTGTTTTTTTTTTACATTTAAATGATGAAGCATCTTTGAAGGTCAAACATTCAGCTTCAAACTTTGAGTCATTCATTATACTGCAATGAAAAAAGTACATTTTTCTCTTTTCCTAAATTTGCGAGGTCATGCTCATATTCTTAAAGGCACAATACATACGATTAAAATATCCAAAAACCACTAAACAATGTTATATATTTTGTTGACTTGTGTACTTACATTATCCCAAATGTTTCCAAGAATGTTCACATCTAGAGAAATAATAGATTTTAACCAGGACACAGACCATGTCCGTGTGTCGCCTAACAATGATATCGTACCCGACCCGTGTTACCCTCGATCTCGTTTTCTTGATTTACCTCAAGTACCATGTTTTACCATGCCAGTGTGCAACAAGTGTCTCATAGTAGCCACCGAGCGAACACACATTATAACAACTTTCAACACACACAAATGTATGCATGAATAAAAGCTGTGCGAAATCAAGCTACGCCTTTGTTTTGAATAAGTGACCTCTAGCAGTGAAAAATTACATATTGTGGCTTTAAGCAGCATTAAACAAATTCTGAGAAACGCTGTTGAAAGTGGATCGGACCACTTGTAGCCAATCAGCAGCAAGGGGCGTGTCCACTCATTTAAGGGGGAGGTGCCTGTGTTGCATAGGGGTTTGATTCTTTTGGGTAGGGGCATGTTTGTTTTGGTGATTTCAAATATCAACAGTGCTTCTCAGAAATCGCTTACTGCACCTTTAAAGGAAAAGTTCATCCAAAAATGAAAATAAAACCCATGATTGTCTCTTTTTTTGTGAGATGTTTAGTAGACTATGAGCTCTTCTTTACGATGTAATGAAAGTAAACTGTGACCAATGACTGTCAAGTGCCAAAAATGTTGAAGCCATAAAAGCATCATAACAGTATTTCATATTCACTACTTGCAGTCTTCTGATGCATATGATAGCTTTGTGTGTCTAAAACCATTATTCACTGAACGTCTACCCCTCCACTCGTTCAAGTCTTTTTGTTATTAAAATGTTGCATGTTTATGCAGCAAACAAACCTATGGCTTCAGGAGACTTATAAAACGCCTGTGCTTCAACCCTGTAAAGCCTGACATATGAAATATGCATATTTAAATTTTATTGAAGTACTTTTTTATTGTGGGGGCAAAACATATAATGCAATGCAATACAATGATGATTGAGAGATTAACAAAAAAACGTTCCTCAAAAGCCTGATGGATCATATTTGATACAATAATATGTATGGATGATCAAGTAAACACAGTTGCTTCAGTCCAGTAAGTGTTCATCTTTAAATATTATATAAAAGTTATTCTTACATTTACTTTATAAATATGAGTAAAGATTTCACAGCAAAATGACATATGAACCCAGACCTGAAGGGAGATGTTTGTACAATTGTACTAAAATGTCTTTTACTAAAAATGCATAAACTTTCAATCAGACGACAGAAGGCATGCAGTAGATTGTGTGCAACAGATTTGTCAGCAAAGTTTTGATCATGCTGATAATTTAGAGGCCTTAGAAATTTGTCTATTAATACACTGCGTGGCCAAAAGAAGTCACTGTTTGGCTTTAAATAGGCAAATGCTTAAGAGTCTATGATTGGGTCTGAGATTATGTTTCTAGCATGTTGTATGTTTGGCAACAGTTCTTCTAACCCTGATCGATGGAGTGTGTAGCTTTTCATTTCTTAAACATCCATGTAGGAAGACACATCATCAAGATCTTGACTGATGCACCTCTTGATGGATATAAATGTTGTGATATCATTTCCATCAAGAGGTACATAAATTTTTGGTAATATCTTGTGTTGGCAATACAAGAGTCCAGCTCTCTGTAAAGTCTCCTCCAGCACATCCCAAAGACTTTCAGTGAGTTTAAGGTCTGGACTCAGAGGTGCCGGTTCATGTGTGGAAATGATTCTTCATTCTCTCACAATCTGAGCCTGAGGAATCTTGACATTGTCATCCTGGAATATGGCCACGATGTGTCTTCCTACATGGATGTTTAAGAAATGAAAAGCTACACACTCCATCGATCAGGGTTAGAACTGTTGCCAAACATACAACATGCTAGAAACATAATCTCAGACCCAATCATAGACTCTTAAGCATTTGCCTATTTAAAGCCACAATAAATAACTGTTCGCCGCTAGAGGTATAGCTTGATGAGGGGGCTTTTATAATGGCACAGACGAGCGCTTCCGCTTATTCCGCTCATGCGTATGTGGGGTAACGCAGCGCTGTTTTATCATATTAGATACATTACTTGAGTGTGTTGAAAGTTATGTTATAATGCTACTCTGTGCGTTCGCTCGGCGGCGACTATGAGACGCTTGTTCACACTGTAGTGAGCTAGATCGATATTAGGCATGGTAAAACATGGTACTCGCGGTGTTGAGTTGAGCTATAACTATATAACTGTTATTCGTTTTCTGTCGATGAATGATCCAAACAGTTGCTCACATAATAAATTAAAGCGTCTTTGGTGTTTCCATGGTTTCTACAAAATCGAGGGTAAGGCTCGGTAGGATGTCATTGATAGGCGACGCAACATCAGTGGAAACATTCTTGGAAACATTTGAGATAATGTAAGCACACAAGTCAACAAAATATATAACATTGTTCTAGTGGTTTTATATTTTATTTTAATACAAAAATCTTACATATTGTGTTTTAAATCCAAACAGCAATTTTTTTGGCCAGGCAGTGTATGATCCAGTAGGCTTTATAATGTTCTTTAAGGAGCTTAACTAGTCACCAGGTTTGGAACGACATGAGTAAATGATCACAGAATTGTCATTTTTGGCTGAACGACTCCTTCAGCGGCAACCAACAGTGAACAAACCACCAGTGGCACGATTCGATTATAAACATTTCCCTGCGGGAGAACTAGGCCCATCACAGCCTGCAGACGTACGGCTCATTTGAGGGTTTAATGTGAGCACATTGTTCACTTACTCTCTGGAACATCACAGAACTGAAGAAAGAGCTCTGAGAACGCTCAAGTCTCCTGCAGGGAGCTTTCAACACTCGCTGTCGGCTGCTTCCAAAACCCAGAGGGGTACATGGAGAAAAAACCCCAAAGCTCTTCTGTTCAGGGCCTTCTTCTTTGCAGAACTGAAACTCATATTGATGCGACGGCCAAGCATGACTTCATGGAAAGAAAGCAGAAGGAATCTGGCAGCTCGGACTGCTCGCACAGCAGAAGGGGGTCCAACCACTCCAATTAGTTTCAGTACGTGCTTGTCTGCAGAAATTAATATCCTTATATCCTCATGACACGAGAACAAGACCAAAGATGAATGAAATGCTTGGACTCGGGCCTCAACGAGAGCTGCTCGGTGGAGGACAATATTTTTAATACGGTCCTTTTGGTTATATGTCTCAACCATGACATCATCATATGAGATCATTCTCTGAGCCAATAGTTACTCAATGCAAGCGGTAGGAAAAAGTAGTTGAACACCACAGGCTTTTTGGGGTAATTAGAGATCTATTATATTATAGAGATCGATTAGGTCTATTATAGAACAGTAGTGTATTTAATGTAATCAAGTGAACTGCTTTCCATAAAAGAAGTTTGGCTTTCAGTGAATAAAATGTGAAAAAATTCATTTTGTTTCTGTGTGAACTTATAATTCCAGTGTAAATGTATTTATTGAACATTAGAAAGTCTGTTTTGTAGAACATTATGGACTCATCTATTGAAAATTCAAAAGCTTGTTGATTGAAAATGGATTATTTCTGGCTCTGCTGCTTTCAAACTTTATTTCATAACACGTATAAATCCCTTTTAAGGTCATAATTACATAATTACATAGTTACCATTTGACAGTATCTACTGTTTGTGACATTTCTAAGCATTTAAACTGTACATCATAATGTGTTTAAAATCTTAACGCTCCTGCAGATTTTATTTTAAGTTTATTTCCAGTGTTACTTCCCTTGAGTTAGTGAAATGGGCTGGTCACCACAGCTATTATTATATAATACAATGGTTGGACAATGAAACTGAAACACTGGCCAATTTAGTGTTGGAGGTTTCACGGCCTGGTGGCCAATCTTCACTGATTTTATATTCTAGAGCCGAGTGTGAAGGTTGAATTATCAGAGCAATAGCACAGCTGTGCATAAAATATTACAATCCATGCAGCATAATGGGAGACATGTCAAAAGTGGACAAAAAGAGGAAAAATTGTTGGTGCGAGTCTCGTTGGCTTATCTGTGACCAGCACAAACCCTCTTACGCCGTTAAATTTACTAAAGACATGTGTTGATGTAATTTTAACTGAAACAGGAAGATAGGGCGGGACATATCGAGCAGCTCCTCCCCTTTTTTTAAAATAGCCAATACCATTTAGTTTACATTGCAGCTCAACCACAGCCGTTGAGCTTGGTAAAGCCGCAGTTTCCTCCTAATCTCTAACCGTTTCTCCTCCTAATCTCCTCCATTATTACGGGTCCGATATGTTTTCTGGTCTGCACTCAATCGTGCATATGATCCGCTCTGTGCTATCGTGTCTCTGGACCGGAGCTGTGGCATTTCGTGTGACTCTAATGTGAAACCACACTTCATTCGCCCCAATGGTTCACCCCCTATATAGTGCACTATGTGCCATTCACCATATAGACAACAGTAAATGTATGAACAAGTGACCAAATTTAGTCACAGCTTCAGTGTCTATTTATAGTGTAGGGGGCGGGGCTGCAGATTCTAGAGAGCATTTGATTGGACAGAAAATGTGATGAGAAGCGGAAGTGCAGAGTGATGTCATCAAAATCATTGATCCATATTGGCAGAAGTGAGAGACTGTGAGATTTGAATGCTTATATCTTCTAAATGCAAATTTTATAATTTTGAAGCACACTTAGCCTGGATGCCAGCTGAACTTAGCCCCGCCCACAACATTTGAGGTCGGGAAGTTCGGTCTGGACTCGATCCGTTGTGGAGCAACTATGCTGTTCGGACCAATCAAATTGTCAGGGCGGGCTTTACACGATGATGGACAGATGATCAACAGTAACGTAATCATCCACGTCACCAAAGAGCGTTTGGGTTGAATTCGTTCTAATCCTAAACGGAGAACTTGTTCGTAAATGCATTCACCTTTACTATTCCTCTCAGAAACGATGATCGTGTTGGTAAGTACTCCGTGTATCCTTAAATCATTTTTACAACACCGGCAAAGATCGTTTACACTCATCTTCTTCGTTTTGTTTGTCTTTTTATAAAAAAAAAAAAAAAATTTATTACAAAACATTACAGTATTAAAGCAATACAGACAGACATGTAATGCGTTAGTGATGTGTCGTTCATGAATGATTCGTTCTTTTTGAAATAATATTTAATATGACTCGGGAACATCGAGTTGTCTCAGAGAGCGATTCATTCATTTTGTGTTGACCGCGCATGCGCTACAGGCCATCGGTTCTGTACAGGATCTTCTGCATTCAGTCTATGGGGCTGTGAGTTGGTGAACGAATGACTCGAACCCGAAGACTCAAGAGGTGAACTAATCAATTCTGTTTCCAGGACTGCATGCATTGCATATGAGGCTGTCACGGCCCAGATCAGACATTGATGACAAAACTAACGACTCAAACCCAAAGACAGGAGAGGTGTGACGTTTCTAATCTTTCCAGGGAACAGACGTGATTAAATGTGAAGTGACAAAAGAAAGAACGACTTGGATTCGGAGGTGAGGTTAACTAACAGACTGCATAGCCTGAAGACCCAGCTAAGCAATCAATTAATCATTTCTTTCTTAAAGTTTTGCCTTATAATTTATTCCAAATGTGATCAACGTTTGCAAGTACTAGATGTGTTGGGGCATGTGACATTTTAATTATATTCTGCTGAAATGAACGAAATGACTTGAAAAAAATATTTGTTCCTTTTGCTAAATGAGATTCAAAGATCCGAGTAAGTAAAATGATCCGAACTTCCCAGTACTATGGGTTGCTCAACATACGTCACTTACTCCATTGCAAATTGAGAAATTGAGTGCAGAGGCATTGTCTTTCCTGGTTCGGTTGAAACGCCCCATAATCACAGCCCAATGTAGCAGTATCAGACTCATATTCTGAGTAGAATCTGAGTAGGACAATGTCAGGCTAGAGCACACTAGCTTATAGATAACAGTAAGGCTAACATATTCATACTAAAAGCCAAAAAACATACAAATTACTTGCAATTTTTACTGGTATTTGCGCCATTATTTTATCGCCCCCCAAAAAGCACGCCTTAAACCAGACGCTAACTGATTGATTGTGTTGGTCATTATGGAAATGATCCGGCTGTGTCTGTGTTTTTTAATTTGCTCTTCAACAGTACATCACACACAGAACTTTCCACTCCCATCGGCGTTTTTGTGGGATTGCGCTCTCACTGCCCTGTTTAGTAAATCTGGCCCATAGTCTTTGTGGTGTATCTAGAGCTACAGTATCCAGGGTAATGTTGGCATACATCCACACAGGACGAAGCACATCCTACTGGAGTAACTGTGGACACAAGAGGAAGCTGTCTGAAAAGGCTGTCCAGGTACTAACCCTGACTGTATCTAAACCACAGCTGCCCAACTCATTAAATGAACACCTCGACTCTCCTGTTTCCATCAAAACTGTTCGTCTGGAGCTCCACAGAGTACATTTTTGTGGTCAGGCTACTATAGCCAAACCTTTGGTCACTCATGCCAATGCCAAATTTCAGTTTCAGTGGTTCCAACAGTGCAAATCTTGGGCTGTGGACATGTATTGTTGACTGTGTGAAACATGTATTGTTCTCTGATGAGTCCACCTTCACTGTCTTTCCCACATCGATGGGAGTTATGATGTGGATAAACCCCAAGGAGGCTCAACCCAGACTGTGAAGCACGGGTGGATCAGTGATGGTTTGTGCTGCAATATCATGGCATTCCTGACTGTGTTTGATGGACACGTCACTGTCAAGAACTACCGAACCATTCTGGTGGACCATGTGCACCTAATGCTTCAAACATTGTACCCTGAAGTGAGTGCCGTGTGTCAGCATGATAATGCATCGATACACACAGCGAGACTTGTGACAGAACAGTTTGATGAACATTAAAGTGAAGTTGAACATCTCCCATGGCCTGCACAGTCACCAGATCTGAATATGTTTGAGGTATTTTGGAGCGAGACAGAAAACGTTTTCCTCCACCAGCATCACATAGTGACCTGGACACTGTTCTGGAAGAGGAACGGCTCAAAATGCCTCTGGCCGCTGTGAAGGACCTGTATCTGTCAGTCATTCCTAAGATGAATTGATGCTGCATTGGCCGAAAAACGACACTAATAAATTACTGTGGTCTAAAACCAGGTGTTTCAGTCTCATTGTCCAACCCCAGTATGTTATAATTATAACATTACAAAAGCCACATCTGCATAAAAATAGCACTGAAATGTAAAACAAGTGCTGATCTCATCAAATGTGTCTAGCATTGTTTAAACAGACTTTGTTAAATTGTGTTTACAATGTGTTCACCATGGCATGGTAATCAAAATATTGTGTAGACGTTATGAAATTGACAAAATATTTCCCTAGAAAACATGTTGAGGAAAAAAAAATGTATATCTTGACTACAGTAGCAGAAGGGTTTGCTCACATTTAACATACTGTTAGCAAAAATAAACACCATACAGTCTGAATCACTGGCAGATGGAGTGTGTTTCATAATTTTCATCATTTAGTTGTAGATAAATCATCCGCATTTAAATCCCAAGTTTAAAAGCAAAACTGACCCTATTTGCTTTCTACATACACAGCTCTGGTCCTATTGGGAGTGATTCATCAGTGCATGTTAGTAAAGAATAAAGATGTTTGTCTTCCTAATTTTTCATGAAAATGTAATAAATTGCTCCTTCTTTAAGCTCACATATGAAAGCCTGTGTGGGGATCTTACCAAACATTGAGGTCATATAGCGAACCAATAATGAACAGTCATTTAAATGACTTTTTGGGACGTTAGCTTATTCACCGTATCCCCCAGAGTTGGATAAGTCCAGACATACCATTCTTATCTCCGTGCATGCCATAACGCTCTGACGCACCCACCGCTAGCCTAGCTTAGCACAAAGACTGGAGGTAAACGGCTCCAGCTAGCCTACTGCTCAATAAGTGACAAAATAACGCCAACGTTTTCCTATTTACATGTTGTGATGTGTATAGTTACATTGTGTACTAAAACGTAATAATCTGTGTAATAATCCAGGAACTTTGCTGCCGTACCATGGGTGCAGTGGAGGGATGGGAATATGGCCTAAAATCCATATTACAATATATACATTGCAGCTTCTTGTGATAACGATATATATCACGATATGTAAATTATAATAGAACCATTTCAGAACAGGTTATATAGACCCTAAGGAAAGCCAAACTGCTAAATGTTTTTTTGTTTGTTTGTTTGTCTTTTTTAAAGAAAGAAAGAAACGTTGTATGTAGTTTTGAGAACATTTATTGTGCAAAACTGTAATTATACAACATAATGTTGCAGATAAATAAATTTCAAGTACACTAGCTGCAGAGACTTTAACAAAAAAAAGCTTAAACGGATAGTTCACCCTGAAATGAAAATAAAGCCATCTTTCACTCACCCTGCTGTTGTTCCAATGCCCTATGTCCTTCTATCTGACCTCAAAAGCAGAAATTAGGGGAAAAAAAACCTCCTGCACGTGCTCCTTCCTATAATGGCAGTGAATAGCAACCGGGCTAAAACTTTACGAAAAGGATGCAAAAGTATCACACAATGATACAGTGAGATGCGCGCCATATATGGAAAGTGTTCAGGAGGCATACTATAAGGTTTTGCGAGAAAGAAACCTTATTATTCAGTCAAAACACTGAGCTCGGCCGTTCCTCTGTGCGTGTTCCTGTGATGAGTGCGAGCCTTCAGCAGCCGCCGGCGCTCACGCTTATGCTGCCTTCACGTGCTATCGGAAATTTTATCATTCCGACCTCTGAAGTCGTGATGATGAGATCATTGCATTCAAGTTTCAAAATGTGAGGGCATTCATGTGCAATTTTTACCTAGGAAACTCGTATTTACGATAATTCCGAGAGCACGTGAAGGCAGCATTGCTATAACTCGCACTGTTGTCATGGCACCCAGGATAAGTGCACACACACACCATTTTGAGAAATCAGGTTCAATAAAAACAAACGCGACTCTCGTCTTTTCTACAAGGCATATGATAAGAAATAATACAAACATATCAATAAGGTAAACCTCCTGAAGTGGCAGATCTGAGTGAACAGATTAGTCGTGCTACCTCTTTTAGCCAGAACTGTTGCCCCACACACTCTACAGTAAAGTTTTGCTGCTGCTCATTGGACGGCTTAAATCCAAATAATGGATGTTTCACCAGCTCCTCCATTTCGCTTTCAGCCGTGTTTACTCAAGATGATTAATACGATGATGCGTTGCAGCCAGTTGCAGCTCGTGGCTCTAAATTTCATCAACACGCATTATTGCAAATTAAAATCTATATCATAGGCCAATTTTGTATCGTTTATATTGCATATCGTTCATGTCGCCCATTACTAGTGTAGTGTAGTACCTAGCTATATCGGTCTAGAAAATCACAACTGTTGCCGTTATTTTGTCACTTATTGAGCAGTAGGCTAGCTGGAGCCATTTACCTCCAGTCTTTGTGCTAAGCTAGGCTAGCAGTGGACAGAGTTATGAGTAGTCAGACAGAGTTATGGCACGCACGGAGATGACAATGGTATGTATGGACTTATCTAACTCTGGGGGATACAGTAAATAAGCTAAAGTTGGTGTGTTCCTTTAATGAAAGTCTTTTATTCTCATCAATGCTGCATTTTTGCATCAAAAATACAGTAAATATTGTGAAATATTAAAATTTAAAATAACTTTGAATACATTTTAAAATATAATTTATTTCTGAGATGCAAGGCTGAATTTTCATTACTCCAGTCTTCAGTGTCACATGATCCTTCAGAAATCATTCTAATATGAGGATTTACTGCTCAAGAAACATTACTGATTATCAATGTTGAAAACAGTTGTGCTGCTTCATAATTTTATGGAAACTGTCATACATTCCCCCGCCCATTCTTTGTTAAATAGAAAGTTCAAAAGAACAGCATCTATATGAAATTGAAATCTTTTGGAACACTATAAATGTCTTTACTGTCACTTTTGAGCAATTTAATGCATCCTTGCTTCTTACTGACCCTGACTGAACTTTTGAACAGTAGTGTATGTCTCTGATTCAACAGCATCATGCAAAACCAAAACCAAAAGAGGTTACCAATGTGATTGTAGAAATGTTTTTTCAAAGGCACATTTCTCTTATAGACAGATTTGACTATTAAATCTGGAAGATGACTTTAAAAGAAGATCAAAGGATGTATGTAAAGAGGATTCCTGTATTTAGAATGATGTGTGTTTAATGCTTCAAATCCTGAAGGCCTAATGTGGGTTTGATGAGTTTATAGTGGTTTGTGCTGTAAGAACCAGCACTGGAGCAGCTGAAGGTGTTTGGCGGAGCAGGGTGGTCTGTGTCCTGCAGTTCAAATGAAATCACTCGAGACTCATTTCCTCTCTATCCTGTTATGGACTCTTCATTTAGTAGACCTACTGAAGAGCTTCTCTGCCATGTGTCAGAACATCTGGGACACGTCAAACCCATTTACAAAAAAATGCAAGCATATGGAAGATGATAAATTAACTTCAATGAAATGATTTTTGTTGTCATCTGACCTCAGCGGCATCTTGTTGAGGTTACATATTTTGACATTATGAGGATTTTGGCAAATCTGAAAAAGGCCATATTTTATATATATATATATATATATATATATATATATATATATATATATATATATATATATATATATATATATATATATATATATATATATATAGTTTTTTTTTTTTTGGGCTCTACTAGAATAAGTTTTCATCCTTGAATGTTCAAAAAACACCTTATTTTTTTCGATATTTGTCCATTGTTGCAGCTCCTCTCTTCCCAGTCTGTCAGTAACGCTCTGTTTAGTTCCTGTCTCTATGAAGCCCTTCCTTCTGAAAAGCACAATGCACTCTGATTGGTCGGCTGGACCAGTGTGTTGTGATTGGTCAAGCGCTTTGAGCGTGTTTGAGAAATGTCCCGCCCCTTACCATTTACCAGTTACCAGTTACCTAAGAAACTCAACTAGGCCCCACCCCTTTATTATGTGTATGAATTATCTAAATGAGGAGTATTGTGACGTGTTCGTTCCCGGGAGAAAACTCAAGACTACAATGGAGTTCAGAAACACTGACAGTGATATAGAGAAGAACTCCCGCTGGAGGGACTTTGTGCTTGAAATCTTTGCAGAGCTTTTTCATGCTCAAACAGCAACATTACACTCTACAGAAAGATGAACATGAAAAAAAAAAAAGTATAATAGGCACTCTTTAAATCCAAGCGTGTAACTTTTGTTGAGGACAGGTTTGGTTTTACTTGATCAGGCTTAGATTAGTAAAACTTGGCAAATGCTGGGAAAGTTGTCAGGCCAACTTATTTTTACACGACTCACATTTAAACACATTAAATCTAGTTATTCAATGTAATTAGTGGCATAATTTGCTGAAGTGTTTATTGAATTAGCAGACATTATGAGTTTAGCTTCAATATATTCTAATAGCCTGGGTTTCATTTAAACAAACTTTCCCTGAAAATGTACTAATGATGGTCTGAACTCCATTTGAGCCATTAAAATCTGCCTGAAGTGCATCTTTTTAACCTGTTAAATATGTTTAACTTGTTAGGACCCATAAATGCTGCCATTTGTTTGAAATGACAAACAATTATTTTTAAAACTCATAATCTCACATTAAAATCCTTTTGCACTGATGTTGGACAATGTGTCTGTCCATTTACTATGAAATATGATTGGGATGAGATGTCGTCTCCCAAATGTGAATAAACAACTGGCTCACTCCGACTGACTCATAATAAAGCCCATGTGTCAGTCTGATTTGATATGACACTGGAAAACAATGTCTTGAAAGAAAAAGACGCAAGATCGAGCCAAATGTTTTCAATTGCATGTCACTTTCTCTAAATGTCACAGCGTAATGTTTTTATGCATTTGTTTACCCTTGTTATGTGGAGATATATGCTTGACATCTTGCAGTTTGACTGATTCAGCTGCCATGAAACTTCTCTCTGTCTCAGTCTGTTATTAGTGCAAGTGGTCCTCAGGCGCACGCACGCACGCACGCACGCACGCACGCACGCACGCACACACACACACACACACACACACTACAAGATAATCGGGCTGTCCACTTCCAACAATCCTAGGTAAAGTCCAGATTATCTTGATGGTTCTACAAACCCGATTCCCAAAAAGTTGGGACACTGTACGAATTGTGACTAAAAACAGAATGCAATGATGTGGAAGTTTCAAATTTCAATATTTTATTCAGAATACAACATAGATGACATATCAAATGTTTAAACTGAGAAAATGTATCATTTTAAGGGAAAAATAAGTTGATTTTAAATGTCATGGCATCAACACATCTCAAAAAAGTTGGGACAAGGCCATGTTTCCCACTGTGTGGCATCCCCTCTTCTTTTTCTAACAGTCTGCAAACGTCTGGGGACTGAGGAGACAAGTTGCTCAAGTTTAGGAATAGGAATGTTGTCCCATTCTTGTCTAATACAGGCTTCTAGTTGCTCAACTGTCTTAGGTCTTCTTTGTGGCATCTTCCTCTTTATGATGCGCCAAATGTTTTCTATGGTGAAAGATCTGGACTGCAGGCTGGCCATTTCAGTCCCCGGATCCTCCTTCTGCGCAGCCATGATATTGTAATTGATGCAGTATGTGGTCTGGCATTGTCACGTTGGAAGATGCTTTCCTGTAGCTCAAACAATAAGAGCATGGCACTAGCAACGCCAAGGTCATGGTTTCGATTCCCAGGGAAAGCAAGAAGTGACAAAAATGTAAAAATGTGTACCTTGAATGCAATGTAAGTCGCTTTGGATAAAAGCATCTGCCAAATGCATAAATGTAAATATGTAAATGCAAGGTCTTCCCTGAAAGAGACGACGTCTGGATGGGAGCATATGTTGTTCTAGAACTTGGATATCCCTTTCAGCATTGATGGTGCCTTTCCAGATGTGTAAGCTGCCCATGCCACACGCACTCATGAACCCCATCCCATCAGAGATGCAGGCTTCTGACCTGAGCGCTGAGAACAACTTGGGTTGTCCTTGTCCTCTTTAGTCCAGATGACATGGTGTCCCAGTTTTCCAAAAAGAACTTCCAATTTTGATTGGTCTGACCACTTTGCCACAGTCCATTTTAAACGAGCCTTGGCCCAGAGAAAACGCCTGCGCTTCTGGATCATGTTTAGATACGGCTTCTTTTTTGGCCTATAAAGTTTTAGCCGGCAACGGCAAATGGCACGGTGGATTGTGTTCACCGACACACCGGTGTCACCGGTGTTCACCGTTTTCTGGAAATATTCCTGAGCCCATGTTGTGATTTCCATTACAGTAGCATTCCTGTATGTGATGCACACGTCTGAGGGCCCGAAGATCACGGGCATCCAGTATGGTTTTCCCGCCTGGACCCTTACGCACAGAGATTGTTCCAGATTCTCTGAATCTTTGGATGATATTATGCACTGTAGATGATGAGAACTTCAAACTCTTTGCAGTTTTTCTCTGAGAAACTCCTTTCTGATATTGCTCCAGTATGTTTGGCCGCAGCATTGGGGGAATTGGTGATCCCCGATTTTTTTTTTTTTTTAAATGACCAATGGTTTGGCTAGATAAGACCCGATTCCTCGTCTGGGATCGTGCAGAGCCTCTGAAGCCCTTCCTCTGAAACTGCATTGATTTGGACCTTCAACCGTTGATTGCCATCAAAGTCCAGTATGTGGAGAAAAATCCTGGAATGTTTTCCTCAAAAACATTAATTTCTTTCCACTGAAAGACATGGACATCTTGGATGAGATGGGGGTGAGTAAATTATCATAAAATTTTAATTTTAAAGTGAACTAATTCTTTAAGGTCTGCACCAACCTTAAAACGTAAATATCCACCATGTTGAACGCGCTCTGCAGATTTTCACATGGAATGAAACGATACCCAATCAGAAAGTGAGCTGACTGTAATATGTAAAGCCGCCTCTACAACTTCATTCAAACTGCAAATTTTCTTTAAAAGCAGTCCAAACACGATTATCACCTTTTTTTCTTGGCCGTCGTCTGTCATGTTTGTTTACTTACAAGAGATTTTAAGAGATTTCCCATGTTCAGAGTCTGGTTATTTGTGAATGGAATTTGTTAGTGTGTGGTGTCTTGGTCACAACTGTCAAATCTATGACTTTAATATGGTCTTCTTTGTGGTATCTCACATTTTTTAAATCTGAAAGATTTTTTTAAATCTTTTAATGTGGGCCAGCATTTCTACATTACATTTCCTCATACTTAAGAGTTAAATCAAACTTTGGCACTGCACCGTTTGTGTGACTGATACCAAAAAATGTGCTTTTTTTTAAGCACTTAGACTTATGATTTTTGCATCAACCCAACTCACAAATACATATTCTATAACACTTTGCTAAGGTTCCCATTAAATTACACTGAACATTAAAAACGGTTTTTATATGTTTTAAAAATTTTATTTCTTGGTTATGCAAATGTTAAGGAACATTCCATTTTATCATTCTGCAAACATTATGGGAATGTTACTTTTGAATGTGAACGTTTTGAGAGAATTATTAAAGACCACAGTAGGGATGCACCAGTCGTTCGTAAGTACTTCCTTAAATTTGAATGTAAAGTCCACACTAGAGGCTTAGTAACTGCTAGCTAGTTTGTAACTAACTCTGTACTTTTTTCAGTTGCACCATTTGATCTTAAGGCAGAACGTAGCTTGTAGGTAGTCTAATAATATGACGTTTACCTCAATGATCCAATAGCAGCCTTCAAATATGTGAGCAAAAGTTGTGTAGAAATGCTGTGTTAAAGAGCCGCTAACAAAGTAATGTCTGTCATGTAAAACAAGAGCTTATTATGCAGTTCAGTCTGTCTGCTATTATTCCAACCGTTACTCCTGATCGGAGGCTTCCGTAAATATTTAGTTTATACATAGAGTTACGCTTCAACTAAGTTTAATTGTGCAACGCAAAAATATTTAGTAGTGCATTGTAACTTAGTGCCCATTTACGTCAAAACTAGGCTAAGTTGTAACTTACGCACAGTTGGTGCAACCGGCCCCAGATAACTTTGAACAAACATTTTGTTAATATTACTGGAAGAACGTTTGTTCATAACTTTGAGAGAACCTTGCCAGAACGTTAGCCAAAATTCTAAGATCATTCCCAATGTTCTAGCAACCATTTTAATATTTGTTTGCATGGGCAAACATCAGTTTTATGTTCTTATGAAAATGCAAAGATCAATTTTAGTCCACTTTCCTAATTACAGTCTTTTAGATGTCAACTACAGCACTTTAAACTAACATCAAGCATTGAGTATTTGCCCATCAGAATCACATCGATCTGACCGTTGTCCGCCTAGCCAACTCAAACAGCATTTAACAAGTGATCTACGGTATAATAGACTTTCCATGATCGTCCCCAAATAATTATTCTGAGTTTGGCATGAGAACGGCCATCTGTCAGAAATCAGCGAGGTCACTGGGATGATTTCACTCAGCTGTAATTAGACTCATGTGCCCACCAAAACACCTGCTTGATTTTTACTAGTGATTGTCGATAAATTCTATTCAAACAAGCGATGGTGCTGCAGGGAATGCTGAGTAATTCTCTCTCCATTCCACAGTGATTATTCATGTTACACAAGACTCTCCGAAGTGTCATTATCCAGCATTTATGTTCATCATTTGACTTTAATCGGCTGGATTTCCTGATGCACAGACACAGCTGTGCAGGTGTACTGTGGGAAGGGGTTTCTCTTAGGACAGTTGTAAAACAATTTTTACGAGTTGGATGTGTGTTGTTTTTAGGTTGCGCCACAAAAAAGTGGCTTTTCTTCCTTTATGATGCTGCATTTTCTTTGTTTAAAAATTGGGTGTTTCTTCAACCTTTGGGCGAATCTGGCACTGTGTGTGTGTGTGTGTGTGTGTGTGTGTGTGTGTGGTCCAGGTAAACCCTACATTATGAGGACAAAATGTCCCAAATATCCAAAATCCTTGTGGGGACATGTTTTGGTCCCCATGAGGAAAACAGCTTATACTAAGTGATGTTTGTTGAAAATGTAAACGTGCAGAGTTTTCTGTGATGGGTAGGTTTAGGGGATAGAAGATACAGATTGTACAGTATAAAAATCATTATGTCTATGGAAAGTCCCTATAAAATATGGAAACCAGGCGTGTGATTACATGAGAATTCTACAACTTATGTTAAAAGTTATTTGAAATGTAGCAAAAATGTAATGATGAAGGCATGGTTTCCGAGACAGTTTTAATGGCCATCACATAAAAAAAAGAAAAATTGTTGAGCTGTTAGATTTAATAAATACGATCCCCTGGGACATCTGACATCCCCTGGTGCCTACAGTTGAAGAACCACCCAATTACATAAGCGTGTGCCTCATAGAACTGATGTATGTGTACTAGCAATTGCACTAGCACAAGAGTGAATCAGAAATATCAAAAGGCCTTTTATTTTAAATTACATATTGGACGATACAAGTAAGATGTAACACAAGTGTTTTTCACAAGGTCAGCTCAATAAAAGATATCTAATTTTTAAACTAGAACTAAAGATTTGCTTGTGCTTCCCAGAGCAAAAGTCATGTGGTTGCAAGGGTGTTGCTATATTGTTTCAATGGTTTTTTAAATGGTTGCTAGGCAGTTACTAACTGGACCTACTCGACCTGCTCCGAGCGGGATTCGAATCGATGCTTCCGGCATGAGAGGCGGGTGCACTAACGAGGAAGCTAAAGACCGCAGTCTCTAGTGTCATTTGCTAGAGAGTCTTTTGAAGCCAAGGGAGTGAGGTTTACACGCACAGCTCTTACTAGCTGGCCTCTGTTACACTCAGCCCCCAAAATCCCCACTCCCATCCGGGTCACGGCACCAAATGTAACCGGTCCTTCCCGACCTGCTCCGAGCGGGATTTGAACCACATCACCGGCAAGGGAGATGGGCGCACTAACAAGGACGCTAAAGACCGTAGTCTCTAGTGTCAGTCGCTAGCGCTTCTTTTGAGGCCAGAGGAGTGAGATTTACTCGCACAGCTCTTACTAGCTGGCCTCCTTTAGGCCCCGATCAGACTGAATTCATTGCGTGAGGTGCACCGCACTGCCTTTTTTTGGTTGATGTTTTTTGTTGCTAGGTAACCCCCAAATCAGCTGTCCTGTCAGTCATTTCAATCAAAACACTCATTGTCAATAGAAAACCATTTTAAGAAGGCCTCTCACTGCAAAAAATGTGTTCTGTCTGATCAGGGCCTTACACTTGCACTCTCAGAAAAAAAGGTACAGTGCTGTCACTGGGGCGGTAAAAGTGAAAAGGTACATCTTTGTACCTTACTCACCCCTAAATGGTACATATTAGTACCTTAAAAGGTACATATCAGTACTTTAAGAGTGCAGATTAGTACCTTAAAGGTACATGTTAGTACCTTTTTGGTTTTGTACCTTAGGGTACCGCCCCCAGTGACAGCAATGTACCTTTTTTTCTGACAGTGTGAGAATTGCTAGTTTGTTTTTAACAAATGCAATGCTAAGCAACCAACCAAACAGGCATGCAAAACTGCAAATATATATATGCATGAATTGGATTCATACCACCAGACCAAAGATGCATGTGAGATGCTAATGTGTTTAAACTCAACCCACTCATTTTCCAAAATACGATTTGGTGTGTCTCTCAACAGTTAGTAATAAATCAAGGGTAGTTGAGCACAAGAGTGAAAGAACTCTCAAACCACAATTAAGTGTACTTTACAGCAGTGAACTGAGAACGGCAGCCAGTTATCAGGACCTCAAGTCCACAAACTCAGTAGCAGTGCTCGATGTTCTGACGAGGCCTGAGGAGAGATTAATGATCCCTGGAGTTCTGTTGACTTTGGAGACGAACTGCAGGCCCAGTCTGATGGAGAAAACTCCACTGATTAATGGCAGGAAAAGTGCCTTCCTCATAACGCTGAATCATTCATACTTGGGTCAGACTTTGGCAACTTTTGAACTTTCGAAAGGTTACACATATCTGACATTCATTTTTCATCAAGTCTTGGGCGGATTCGGGTTTTGGGTTCATTCTGACGTTGAGTAAGCGCTTTGTCAGATATGTATATTTGACTCTCACTGATCCAAAGACATTTCTCCGGGAGCGAGAGAGGGATTTCATTGTGCAAGAAAAACAGTTTAAGTCTTTAGCACTTAAGTTTCCTAAACAACATTTAAATTGTCATTTCTTCTACTGATTGGAGTGGGATTTGGATCACGGAAGTGTCTATGGCCTGGAAAGTTGGCAAAAAGGTCTGAACCCAAAAGGTTCTCACACAATGTGAAAATCACTTTTAGTTACGGTATTTGACAAAGGTCAAAATTAATGAGAAGCGTTGTCAAAATACGATATCCAGGATTAGATTTCTCAGAGTTTGCTGTGTTAGTAGACAAAACGGTAAGTAATTTGCTTCATCATTTTTATGGAGGTTTAGATTTAGATTCCGATGGGATTGAAATCATAAAGAACGCACATCAGCGCAATGCAAATTTACGCAACTAGTTCTCTCTGAATTGGGCTATAGTCGTACTTTCCATTATAGTGTTCGTGCTACAGTGTAATTATATTTAATAGCAATGAAAAACATAATATGCATCTGTTTTCAACGAGCCTGTGATTACATATTGTTTTTTTTATTATAATTAATTATATTAATATGACCATTTGTGGCACGAACACTGTAATAGAAAATATTATTGATGTCAAAGATTGTGAAATAAATTAAAGAAATCAGACAATCAATCACTGTCACAAAGTGGTGTTGGATAAGGCAATCAGTACAATAACCATTGCTCATTCTAATGAACAGACTTTTCTTTTCACTTGGCAGATGATAAAACAGGTGAACAACTAGAATATCAGAACCAGTAAACAACCACCCAAACGACTCCCAAGCAACTGCATAGCAATGTGTTAAAAAAACAAATCATTGCATTCGCTTGCTTTCTGAACAGGGTTACACCAAGAAACCTCACTGGAGATCTAGGTGAGTTCAACATTTCAGGCTGAATTTGGCTGCATGTGGTGACCATGGAGTGAAGTGAGCTAAGAAACTGGACTGAAGGTCATGAGAAGATTAAGTTTGGATGTTGTAGTCACAGAAAACGATGAATTGTACAATGTCTTCTGGCAAAAAAAAAAAAAAAAAAAAAAAAAAAAAAAAAAACTCTGATTCATCCAATAAGGTGGTTACCAAAGAATACAAGCTCTGTTTCACTGTGAGAAACAGTGGAGGCATGAATTTCAAAAAGCTCAAAGTGAGAGATTCTACACTTACAGCCCCGCCCCCCATCTGCCACTGGTCAGACAAACAGCCAAAACTTCACACCATTGGTGGACATGTCAAACCACTCAAACAAACAAGAGAAATGTGCTTCTCTTTCCGGCACTATGGTCACTGTGAGAAACCACCTGTTTTTTCCTTAGCTCTCAGTTCGCTTTCAAGAAGGAATATTTCCATTTTGTGAACATTTTGATTACTTTTTAGGAAAAATATTTTTGGGCGTCAGGGGCTTCCAAAAAATCAATGTATCACTATTTGTATTTCAACTGTAAAATAGAGCAAAATCACTAAAACATCGTGCCAGCTTTGCACATGGTATTTCAGCACTGCATCATAAACCTACAATCCAGTTTAACCAAGCTCTACATAAATAAACACTGTGCTTTAAAGAGATGCTTATTTTCCTTTGATCATGGTAGCAGTAATTAATCTAAATACAGTCAGATGACTTGTGGTGTTGATGTGCGCGCTTTCATCATATAATGGAGTGATGCTGTAGTCTCATGTGATTATTTGAAAATGATATATTTTTACACATGCACAATGGTCACTATAGAAAAAAAACACTTCAAAAATCACCCTCGATCTCTAACCTGTGTTATTGAACCCAGCATGGTTTGTTATCTATTCAAGCTATTAAAATGGAAAGTTTAAAAGAAGTTCTGTGTCTGTGCCTGAAAGTTATACGCACACAAAGACTGCCAGACCTCAACACACATGCTTTAGTCATTATAACATCACAGCATAGTGTATAGATCCCTGGATCCCCATATATATTACTGAAGGAACACCAAAGACCTTTATGGACTGGAACAGCAAAGGTCTCGGGCGATGCAATGCATTTGGTTGCGTCCTAACATTTCCTGTGGAAAATATTATGTTAATGCACAAACAGGGCAGATTTCAAAAGCTTAGAAAGTGATTATGATCAGGCACTGTCTGGGACAGGCATTACGATTCGAGGTCACTTTGATCTTTTGAAACCATTTGAAAAATGTTCCAGATACAAACACAAATCAAAGCTTCACATTCCTTCATGAGTGCTGAGGCTGAGCAGACATGCTTTCCAACATCACATATCTGTTTTTTTCTTCAGTGGCACATTAATTGGTCCATATTTTTGCTCTTTATCCCTCTGATGCATGAAATAGCAAATCACAAAGATACCGGTAACACTTTTGTTAACTTTAGATAATGCATTGGGATATTGTGGACTAACAGTGATCAGTGCTATAGCCTTTATTAGGTTATTCATTTCTGCGTACTATATTTAAATTAGTTAATGCATTATTTTAAAAACAAACATTAGAGTGATAAATGTTGTAAAATTGTGATTAGTTCATGATGCCCAATGCATGAACCGTTTCAACATGTTAACAAATTGAAACTTGTTGTGAAGTAGTTATATAATAAATAAAAACCACATATATTTACAATAACGTGTGATTTTGTAAATATGAACACATGGGAAGTATGATTGGTCACATTTCATAACCTGTATATGTGATGTGAGCACATTGAAATGTAAGCCAATCTGATGTGATTACAGCTCAAGGCTAATGAGCGCGTCTGACAATTGTCTGGTTTCATGGTGAATGAAGTCAGAGAACAGGATATATCATCCGTCTCCATCAGGGTACTGTGTGTTGCGCTAACATAAACAGTCAATGCTGGAAAACAGCCTTTCGAGAAAAAAAAATAAAATCACAGGAAAAGAATGTTAGAAAAAGAGATCAAAGAGCAAACGAGCAGAAGAATGATCAATAAGTCTTTTCACAAATCAAGAAAACGCATGATCTTCTGTCTGAATTGTTGCAGAAGAAACAAACATTGCAACAGGCTTGTTTTCTCGCAGACGTAAATGAGGTGGTGACTCATGTTCGGCACATACATGAAACGGTTCAAGATTCCTGCTCGTCCATGGAAGGCGTGACTTTCCTTAGATGCCCTTTGAATAACGACACAATCATCTCGTTTGGCTCCGGGGTCAGAAGAACAGACGGTAAAGGAGAGCCCACGATTACATAACAAAAGAAGCTGGAGATTCAGGAACCTCTGGGAAAACCTGAAGCTGAGGCTATTTTCCAGTCTCCTGAAAAAGATGATCTACTCTGGGCCCCATGTTTCAGGAAAACACGTCAAAATGAAATGTTGAGGGCAACATAAACTACAACATTCAAGTCACTGAAGTGTCAAAACAGGCCTGTTAATTTAATTAAAGATGCTGTTGTACGTTTTCAAATGTATCCACTTTGGAGAGAATTTTCAAAAAGCTTTTTTTCCTTTGCAAAAATGCTGTCTTAGTGTGTATGAAAGGCCAAAATGTGAAAAAGATGCGTTTTCAAATTAAAACGTATTAGTGTGGACATAGCCTTAATTTTTTAAGGGAATTATTTATGTCTTCTATGCACTCGAAAGCTGACTTCCACGCAAAATTGTAGCGGCGAGATTTTCTGCATCTGTGCAATATTGACGTTTGTGAACGACCGGAAAACATGCAGCCAATGGGAATGCTTCTCTGCATTCCCAACGCGTCCTCAACAAAGCACGGACCGAGTTACTTTGGGTAAGTTAATTTTGGGATGCAGCTAAATTTTGCTGAAAATATGAACAGAAAGCATTACTTTAACAGATCCGTTAACATAAAATGTGACATGGAGAAAGCTGCGTGTATGGGCCAAGTCCAAAACAGCTAAAAATTAAGCTTTTAATTGTCTTAAGTTACTCAACCACAAACTAGTAAGCAAATGTACTATTTAAAAGCCATTGCTGTCTCAGCACATACATGTTTTTTTGCAGAATATGGGAAGTTTGATTCAGAGTGGTTCAGCAGAGTTGTCTGGAGTGATGAAGTGAAACATGAGTTGCATGGTGGTGCTCCGGAGCGGTGTCTTCGAAAAACTGCAGCGAAATATAATAATAAATGCATCTCTAGCACACTGAAGCATGGAGGAAGAGACTTTCTAGCTGCTGGTATTGGTGAGCTACTTCACTGTGAAGTCATTTAATGCTCTGGAGTACAGGAGATATTGCAGAATGGCTTGCTTCCCACAAATTAAAAGTTGTTATCTAAAGAGGAATGATCAGATGTTATTTTTCAACAAGACATCCAAGAAGTGGCTCATGTTTTGGCCTGGTCAGAGTCCATATCTGAAACTCACCTGGGAGACATTTTCAACTGCTCATGAAGCCATCATCATTGAGTGGCAGTGTTGTAGTACTCGAGACCAGTCTTAAGACCATTTTTTGAAGGTCTTGTCTCAGTCTCGACCACATTTGTACTTGGTCTCTGGATTTTATCTCAAGATCACAACTGTGAGGATATCACTAAATTGCTGGTGCATTGTCTGATTTATTTGTTAACATCATTAATGTGATTTGATGTAAAACTTACTGCTTAAAATGCAATCAGTAACTAATGTGGTTTATTTTGTTACTGTGGTTGGTGCTGGGTTCAAAATTAATACAAATGCCCACAAAATTCAAGATATGATTGCAAAAATGTACTTGAGATTTGTATATTACAACACAGGATATAATTAAGCAATATCACAAGAGCATGTTTTCACGAATATGAGCACGACTGCAAGCGTGATACTGATTTTATACAAATGTTTAACAAACAAGAAGTGAATATTAAGTGACATAGATACACATTTCAGGAACATGCTTTGAACAAATCAGTTGAATAAATTATTCTGTGACACTCATTAAGTGTTTTGATCTTAGTTTCAAATTTAAAAGTAGACCTATCATTTTATTTTTCCATCATATTTCTATATTCATAATGTTATTTTTAAAGTATTAATCTGAACATACACACAGGTGTAATTGTACCAGTTCAGATGCAAATTCTGTGCCACCTCTGCAACACAAAAATTGTTATTGTTAGTGATTTGATTGGTATCAGCTCTATAGTGTCTTATTGTTCTAACTGTAGTTATTGATTAAATATAAGACCTTTCTCAAACAGTAGATATGGTCTCAACTTGGTCTTGACTACAACACTATTGAGTGGAACAATACTGACTCTTCTTCCTGTAAAAAGCTCTTTGCTAGTTTACCCACACATTTAAAGAAACCAAAGGGAAGGCTATTCCATGCTAAGTTACTTCATCTACATCATTTGTGCAGTTCTTGCTAATTTTCTGACCTGTGATTTGTGATTAAAATGGTTCAGACCATTAAAAGACCACTATATATTTTTGGATTGGCAATTCACATGCACTCAATTCACAAATCCACGCACCGGAACAATTCGCAAGTACCCGAATTGTTTACCATGTTCACCATATAAACACACGCTGAACTGTTTACATTGGTTTTCTTCCTCGCGAACATCTCGTTTTGAAGTTTTGAAGTAGTTTAGCATGACTGACAGCAAATGTTGTGAACCATAGCTACCCAACAGTCATTTATTGTTGGGAAAAGAGGAGAAATATCCAGTAAATTTGGCTATTGAGAATCATGGAAAAATGTCATAATTCCCACTATTTTGCCAGAATTTTATAAGATGCAATTTGATAAGTCTTTAAAAAACTTATGAAACTGCTTGGTGTGTGTAGTTTTCTTTCCTGATTTGACCTTTTGAATACAGGAAGTTGACACAGGACATACAGTATTTAAGTCCTGTTTTGTTTTGTTTAAATACAGTGTTGCAGGTATTAAATATTTTTGTACATCATGGAAAGAGTTAGTGTCCTGAAGTCTACGGGCTCCGTACTAACTCAAAATTTCAGGGAAAATGTGTTTTAGGCTAATAAAGACAAAAAAGTTGCCGAAAGCTTGGTTATGTTGAAGTCCTGCGACGCGGTAGTTTGTTTATAGTTTAACTTTTTGCTTCTGGCGACTGTACTTAGGCTTCAAAATTCATAAAAGTTGTGTTCATTTACAGTATGAAGATTGTCATGATGAACAAAATGTGTAAGAATCATACATTTTTGTAGGTCACAGATCTTATTTTCTGCAGTGATCCGAAAGCCTATGGAAAAAAAACAAAAAAACATTGGGTTTTTGTCTGAACCCAATGATGCAAACTTACAGGTTGTTATAAAAAATGACCTCATCACTGCAGCTCTGTAGCCTTAACTTTTCACCACAGCCATGAATAAGGACTTTGCTATTTGCTATTGCTTAAGGAGCTGTGAAGGTTACATTCTAGAAAGCATTTGATTAGATAAAACTTTAAATATGCACTTGAATGAAAAATATGTTTAGTCCTTCATGAGGCCTTACATTATTGAATTGGTCAAAGAAGTGGAACATCTGTAGAATTGTTTCAGGGGAGGATTACTGACTCTAAAACACAAAACACAAGGACAAACAACACCAGACACAACATGTGCTGCATGTCTGGCTTTATAGACTTGCACGTAAACTACGGGTGCTGGGATCAGTCATCCATCTTTATGTTCCTTCTCAAAAAACTAAACTAAAATCCTCTTTTGGCTTTCGGCTCCTTTGGTTTTCATTCTTCCTTTACCATTCTTGGTTCACTGGCCCCAGTCGATTCGCATCTGCCAGCTATTCAAGAGCGAGGCGAGACGCTCTCCGTCTCCAGAGAAGAGTGCGTCTAATAAGGGTAAGGCAGTCTTCCACTTAAATGAGACGTCTGTGTCATTCCTTTGAGAGATGCTGTTTTTCCTCAAGGGTTTTTGTCTGTCCAAGTGTTACAATCTTCCAGTTGGAAGTGAAAGTCTATCCATTAATCTAAAGTATAAAGTAATGTTGGCTATACACGTCATCTGGCATCCACGGTCCTCGGGGAGAGAATGTTCTCATCCTCTCATAGCTGGGGCAAAGAGTGGTGAGGACTAACTGAATGGAAAAAGAAGTTTTGTATTATATGTACGTTTTATATTTTGTGCAGGCCAGTCAGGTTTATCCATTTCCATGGACTTCACAGACACATTAACCGCTTTTATCAGGCCAGTACGAGGCAGGGCTTTCAACGGGCCAGGCTGTAGCACCAATCCCAAAACCATGCTGCGTTTCCACCGCTGGGCCAGAAGCTCCGCAGAGCTTCACTAAAACCCGCCCATAACACGCCTCTCTGGAACAACATCACACAAACCCATCATTTCACCAACAAATGGAAGTATTATCAGAAAACTATCAGAAAGAAATCACTGGAAACTAGCGAGATCGCAAAACAAGCATGATAAAAGCAGACATTTGTGGACATTTTTGTTTACTTGATTTAAAACCCAAGCATCGATGTTTTACCACAGTTTTACAATAAGTGATACCTTGATAAATTGCACATTAGTCCCACAGAAATAAAGTGGTATTTACCATTATTTCACAAAAGAAAGAGGACACACACACTTATTCAGTCGCATCTGTATATTTGTAGTCACAGGACAGTATGTTTCACATTTAGAAGAATGATTATTTCTAAAAATTTTCCACCAAAAATATGACATGAGTAGTCCAAAACAGTCCCAATAGAGTCATATTTTCAGTCAGAGAAACAGAGGAAGCTCCCGAAAAACCAGAGTTGCTTTATTTTATGACATATGCGGAGCTAAATATGGATATCCGACAGTCCAGTATAAAGAGACAAGACATATTGACAAATAAATTAAATACACGATTGTGATAGCCTGTATGACTTGTCTGATTTCTTCAAGCGGTCTATAGTAATGTTTACCATGGTAATGGTTAACGCGCATTAATTTTGCTTCACATACAAATATTTTTGCCTTATACGGTGATCAGAATCCACATCGTATCACAAACAGAAGTTATTTCAAACACTCGCTGCTGTCTGAACGTGAGCTAAAATGGTTTTGAAAGTCTTTAATGCTGATGTTAGCTGATATATGAAATCATCCATGGCGCTGATGTCTCCAGACTCACATAAACTCCACCTTTGTTTGTAACCAATTCTCAAGCCTGAGCTGGCCAGGCTTTGGACCAAGGTATTCGGGGGGCTAAAAAACCCTGGTCTTTGACCCCGAGGAAGCCCCGAAGAGGCCCAATCAAGCTCTGGAAGTGACAGTGGAAACGTGACTGGCCCTGGCATGCACTAGCATGCCTACGTTTGGCCCCACAGTGGAAACGCGGCTACTGTCATGCATGCAGGAACAGATAAGGGCCCCGTAACAAAACTGTTTGTCTAAGAAGATTGCATGACTGTATACACTTGATTTTATGTAGTGTGGATATAGTATGTTAGTAGTATAGTATGTTGTATCTGATTGGATCAGCAGTTCAATTACTTATTAATGCATTTGTGACATTTCTTGGCAACCATGATGTAAACTGATGACTGCATTGTGTTTAACCAACACCTATTCTGATCTTGTTTGGGACACATTCTGACATTTGTTTTCACATAACTGAATGTTTCTTAATAGTTTTTTTTTTTTTTTTTTTTTATTACATAAAGCAAATATACAGAGATCACACAGAAAATCTGAGATTTTATTAATTGCAACAACTGTGCAAGACTTTTAGATTAAATGTAGTATGGCAGATGTAAGTAAATACGTGACATTGGTCGTGGACGTGTCAGATTTTTTCACTTCCACTGAAGCTCAGATCATCAGGGTCCCCTCCCCATGTAGCTCCAGTGGTGCAAATACACTTACATGCACACTAAATACTGAGCCATTCTCAAATTCAAATATGCTGATGATATAATCTGTAGGTCTAATGAAACATTTGTGTTAAATTATAAAAATGCAACAGGGAAGCATTTTCACTTGTCTCGGACCTTTGTATATACTGTGGTATAAATTGTATACCAGAATCTCTTCTGGTTGACACATTTCTACTTTTACCCAGTTTGCCATCATATGTCCAGAGGTGCTACGTTTAAATATTATTGTCATCAAAGATAGACATCTCTCTTTGTTTATGTACATTTGCTTGTGCTTTCTGTGGAAAAGCAGGTCAACCAATAAGACGAGGCAGATGGTTCTATTTGCAAAACCATATGGCAAAGAGCATCTGTCTTTTTTACCAATTAAATAAACACCCTTGATTTCTCCACATGCAGCCATTGAATCAGCTGAGAGTGACAGACATGCAGAGAAATGATGGGATGATTTCAGCTGTGCACGTCTTTAAGTCCAAGTTAAAGGATTAGTTCACTTCAAAATGAAAATGTCCTGATAAATTTTTTTTAAAATGTACATACTTTTTTTACCTAAATTGCTCATCTTGCGCTTCTCTGCAACGTGCCCTTTACAAAAAAAACCCTCCATCTCCAACTTCAAAATCATCTGACATCAAGTTTAACCTTTTTTTGCTAAAGGGCGTTTGTATTAGTCTTCGCACGAGTGCTTTGTAAACTCTGGGGTGATACTTCTGCCTACGTCTAGCGTGACCATTCCGGCGTGATTACGTAATCAGAGCAGCACAAGATGAGCAATTTAGCTTAAAATGTATATACTTTTTTATTTTCTTTTTTTTAATGGCCGATGGTTTGGCTAGATAAGACCCGATTCCTCGTCTGTGATCGTGCAGAGCCTCTGAAGCCCTTCCTTTGAAACTGCATTGATTTGGCTCTTCAACCGTTGGTTGCCATAGAAGTTCATTAAATGAAGAGAAATCCTGGAATGTTAATTTCTTTTCGACTGAAGAAAGAAAGACACGGACATCTTGGATGAGATGGGAATGAGGAAATTATGAGGAAACGTTCTTTTTTGAAGTGAAGTAATCCTTTTGGTCATCGTTTTCCACATGCTGCAGGTTAGTTTTACTAACCCTGTTGCAGAATGACTGATTTATTGTTTTTAAAAGATTTCAAGGCATTTCCTGGAGAAAACTACTGTATATGCAACAGCAAGAGAAACTCAAGTTTATCTAGATAGTGACACAGTGTTCAGAGAAAATAACCCTAACCTCGATTATAACCCACAAGTCAAATTAAGTCAGTTTTGTCTTAGACATGAGTTTCCATCTCTGTTGTGTGTGAGTTTTCTGTTTGCATAGAATAACCAGATGACCTCCTACATTCGTCAGTGTGGATTATACAACTGAAACACAGAAGGAAATGAATGCAATGCATTAGACACTTCTAGTGTGACAAATGAACCAGAATTAACATCAACAGTTATTTTAAGATGACTCATCGATTAACTGGACTGCCATAATGTAGCATGAGGTCATGTGACTCCAATGTGACAGTATTACAGTAATGCTTTGTGTACTGCATACTGTTTTCCATACAAAAAAAAAAAGGAAAAAAAAGGCAGTACATTATACATCATGTGGTATTCAGTATGATGAAACCAGCCATACTCTCACACTGTGCATTGACGACATTGTCCCTGTTTTGTGTAATTTTGTTTCTCTCTAAGGTTTGCAGTAAACACCTGTCACAAGTTACAGAGTCCAGACGTCAGCCACTTTCAGCCATTTGTGAGACTGAATGAGATGACATTTGTGAGGCAGCGTGCAGTTTTACAGGCTTCTCATGCTGCTCAGATAATTTTATCAGCCCAAAAAAGGCTGTGTTGGCGAGTGTCTAGGTAGAGGATTCAGTTTAACCAACAGATGATAAATAACGGCACCAGGTTCGAAGGAACAGCTCAAACAGAAGCATTTACCAGCAGCGGTTAGGGCATGCTTCCATCAGAGTCACTGACAGATGCAAAGTTTTCCTCTGAGACCTGGCGTCTGCAGTCAGAGCTTTGATTGGATAAATCGTCTTGGCAGTGTCAAGGGTGTATTTCTTTATTTTATTTTTTTGTTTGCCTCCATGAACCAGTGAGTCCCTCAATCTGCCAGTAGAGCTCCGCTGTCAGGAAAGTATTTCGGCATTCAGACAGTTTTCACAGGAGCTCTTCGAATCCAGCCACTACCGGTAAACTCTCAGTAAACCAGGAGATCCTGTAGATAGAAACTGTCAAACAGCAGAACAACAGCACATTGTTATTCACGAACTAAGAGTTTACCACGCAATTACAGTTGTGCAATATGCAACAATGACTTTTGAAGGTCAGTAGTAGACGTCTGCATGACCCAAACTACAGCACAGGCCTGTTAATGTTCCTTCTGTTCCTAGCCACAAATATTTAGCGAATATATATCACCTCTCGAAAGAAGAAAACAAAAATATGTTAAGTTTTGGGCACTTGTGATCCATATACAGCACCTGCTGCAGTATTTCAATCACTGTGGGACATTCTAAAACGCTTAACGTCAAAAAGACGTTAAAACAGTGATACTGAAAGATCAGATTCAGTATATACCTTTTTGATAATGCATACTACATACAGGCCCAGAATATGAATGCAGTGCGCTAATTGGTTAAGCATTTTCTTTATAATGATTTTCTATGGAAAACGAGAAACTGCGTGTTGCATTTATATCCTGGGTGCAGTAATGTGTATATTGAATTTGGACTGTTAATATCAATGTCTTACTACATTAGTAGCCTACTTAGTACTTAGTAGATGGGCAATGAAGGAAAGCCTTGTTTTCAGGTGGGTGTTCCTATAAGGCTGTGACGTCACGTGAAAATTAGGAGTAGAGTTCAATGGTTTCTGCCCCCTTTTTCAGCAGCACTGGTTCTGAAAGTAGTTTTTCCATTCATAGTTTTAATAGAAATCCTACATCATTTTGTTTCAGTGTGTTTTTTGCTTAGTTTTTGCTTTAAGTAGGGCTAAAAGCAAGTAAACAAAAATCTCCCAGTGAAATAAGGAAACTTTACTATTATTTAAAGATTTAATCTACTGTATTAAAACAAGTCTTAATGTAGTATGCTGTTATTTCACCGAAGTTCAACTGGCTCTGTCACCCTCTCTCCTCTCCACCTATCTCTGGTGTGTGGTGAGCGCACTGGTGCCGTTGTACTGTGACTGCTGTCCCATCATCCAAGTGGAAGCTGCACACTGGTGGTGGTTGAGGAGAGCCCCCTGTCATGAGTGTAAAGTGCTTTGGGTGTACAGTAGTACATATATACGCTATATAAATGCCTCATTCATTCATTCATTTCTCAAGAATTTTTTTTTTTTTTTTTTTTTGCTGTAGGCAAATTAGGGCTGTAAAGTCACGATTAATCGCATCTAAAATGGGGGGTTATAACTCATCCATTTAAATTATATTATGCCTGAATTAAATTGTGCATAATTAAGGGCGTGGCCACTTGAGTGACAGGTGGATTGCCACTATGGTTGAGTTAGGTGGGCGTGGTTTCAGCAACCAGGCACCTTAGCTCCACCCACATTCCGCCTCTTTGCCCATTTTCAGTTATCAGGGAGTGACGTGCTGCCAAGATGGCAACAATCAAAAATGCTCTTCAGAACCCTACGGGTGACGACATGGATGCTACGTACAGATTTTTTTATACAGTCTATGGTATGTACCTTGGGTCCTGCCATCCATGTGGATGTTACTTTGACACGTACCACCTACCTAAGCATTGTTGAGACCATGTACACCCTTTCATGGAAACGGTATTCCCTGGTGGCTGTGGCTCTTCCAGCAGGATAATGCTCCTGCCACAAAGCACAAATGGTTCAGGAATGGTTTGAAGAGCACAACAACGAGTTTGAGGTGTTGACTTGACCTCCAAATTTCCCAGATCTCAATCCAATCAAGCATCTGTGGGATGTGCTGAACAAACAAGTCCAATCCATGGAGGCTCCACCTCGCAACTTACAGATTCTGCTGCTAACATCTTGGTGTCAGATACCACAGCACACCTTCAGGGTATATATATATATATATATATATATATATATATATATATATATATATATATATATATATATATATATATATATATATATATATATATATATATATAAACACAAACACAAACTTTTATGTTAGATGCGATTAATTGCAATTAATCGATTTTACAGCCCTAGCTGAATTTAAGTCTTATTGGTCTTTTTATCACCTTCCAGATTTTAGTTCAATTGTTGGACTAAAATAAGACACCTCCTCTCAACAATACACAAGATTGGAAACATCAAAATGTAATGCTTGTGGGTTTGTTTGAATCCATAACCTTAATGTAATAGTGATGTTTGCCAGAGCAGACTTTAGAAATAGCAAAATGTGTAAGTGTTCTCATGCAAATCTGACTGTAGACCAAATGAGACTTAGAGTACCATTGAAAAGCCACTATACTGGAGAAATCATCACAGTGCCGGTCTAATAATTCATAATGTAAACTTCATCCTCAAGAGTTTGATAATGAATTTTTATGCACCAATTTATAGCGTTACAGGTAAGACTACGGCCAAACATGCTGCACGAATGGAAATTTAGTCGAGGCAGTCATCCCTCTTCACCCAATAAAACTTTTATGACAAACGTCTGATGTTAACCTACAGTTAAAAGTTTAAAAAGGAAGTATCTGGCTTCGTAAATGTATTTGACTCGCATACGTGCTGAACGTGTTCATTGAAAGGACAAGGACATCCATACAGTGAGTTCAACCGCATGCATATATGTGTATTTGTGAACGTCTTGCTCATAAAGAATCCATAATCTTAAATGAAAGCAGCTTCGGGTTTATGGCTCAACGTTTGAGTGTTAAGGCTGGAAAAAGCAATGCTGGGGTTTTCTCAAATGCCGGGAGACCAGCAGCTGATGTTAATTAAGACCGTAAGTGATCCTGATCTGACGGAATCTCTGTGCCATGGAGCACAAGTAAATCCATCGACTCCAACGTTTTCCGCTCTGGATATGGCCATGATGTCAGTGGAAATATTTACGGTTTCTCTCAATAAGCTGCTCTGGGAGTCATATATGCCCACCCTCGTGGTTTGTCTGGATCGCCTTGTCAGATTTGACAAACAAAAATTATTTCAAATTTTGATTATATTTCTTTGTTTAATATAAAAACACTCATCCACTGTGTTTCTGTAATCACTTTCCCTATATTGATTGTATTCAATATAGGATATTATAAATATTATATGCTTCAATCATCCAGTAAATTCCAGTAAATTTTAATCAAAAAGAATAAACTGTTAAAAGGGTTATGAAAATTATGATTTTGAGTTTGTGTTAGTAGAATAGCATAACCTTAGCTATCAACCTACTAAACTGTAAAAAAAAAAAAAAAAAAAAAAAACTTTTACTATACTATTTATAGTTTTCTACTTCAAAGATGGCACATGTGAATATGCACAAGTATGAATGAAATTTGAGAGCCATGATGGAGGGAAGATTTTCAGCAAACAGCATTAAAAGTTTCATGGCAATTCGTAACTATTTTACGCTTTTATGGCTCATATGAACTTGTCAATTTTCCTATGAGATCAGGTTGGTCTGTTCCTCACACAAAGCGTATTGCATAAACCGTATGACTTGGAATATAGTCCCATATAGTTTTTTTGTCTTTTTAGTGGCTTGGCAGTGTAAATCACATCCACTTTTTCTTGTAAGTAAAATGGAAAAGGTCTGACAATTTGCATATTATCTCTTTTTGTGTAGTGTCTACAGTAAGATCTTGGTCAGACCGCACAGGAAGAGAGATTTTTGCTGTCCAAAGCTGTTTTTCAACCACACTGACCTTCAAGCAGCAGAGCATCTTTCCATAGATCAGCGTTCATGGCAGGAACAGCGTATCACTCTGTCCGCCTCAATGGAAAAAGCAATCATATACGTCATGCCTCTTAAACCCCATGTTCTGTCCTTGTTCATACAATTATAACTTTTAAGACTATGTCTAATATTGATGTCGTTTTACAGCCTTCTTTTATGAGAATTGCACTTATGAGGGAGTTCTATAAGATGAAGCATGTCTGGATTAGAAATCTTGTGCGTTTAATGTGTAGGACGTACAGTACATCTGTTCATTCATCTCTAGTTTTCAACACCTTCCATTTTTTGAACACATCAAGCAGAGAAACATGACGGCTGAGTGTTATGTTTCATTTCAATCAACATCAAAGTTATCAGTTTACTATGAAATATGGATGCAGCTGATATTAATGTCAGTATCATTCACTTGAATAAATAAACTCAGATGATAAGTTACAATAGTTGAGAACAATTCTTCTCAACTCTTAACTTACGGTTACATTAACTTTATCTTTAAATAAATAGATGCATTTATCTTCTTCAGTAAGAGCAATTCTCTAAAAATCACTTTTAATTAATTTTACTGACATAATTGCTTTTGTTTTCCTTTAGAGGAAGACCATTTGGTGTCATATACGAAGCAATTATTAGTTAGTGTCATTTGCTGATTATAATTACTAGCACCGGTAAAGCCGCTTTATCAGCATTTCACTTGGTTTTGAGTGAACTTGGGTTTGCGATTTCACTTCTGAAAGTATATTTTTATAGCATACTCAAACTATTTCAGAAGAGCAAGGAAAATCTGTTTTTTCATGATATGACCTCTTGAAGGCAGGATTTGACCCTAAGCAGATTGAGAAAACTGAAGTTCTCCATAAATCCAGACACTGAAACAGGGCACTATCCCTAATGTCCACTTTGGACAAAAAACACACCATAAAAAACTTTCCATGGAGACAAAAAAAAAAAAAAAAAAAAAAAAACAGAACCATCTTAAACTCCTGTTATGTGTGAAACATTGTAGTTTCACATATTCTGATACAGTTTACAGTAACTTAGCCTACATGTACAGTAGCTAATCTACAATTAATCAATACAATTTGATTATTGTATAGGCGAGTCTTTGCACTGCACACAGAGAACTGTTTAGTCCATACAGTGAAATCCAGTGGGGACCAGGCATTTTTCAAAATATCATACCTTTATATGTAATTAGAACGCATAGAACGTCAAAGAAATGAAACCAAACACCTTGTAATCTCTGTTGACTTGGCTTACATGACTGGAATATCACACATCTCACAAGTTATTTTGGCAAAAATGGCATGTAACCAAATTCAAGGTTATTTTGGCTATAAGTGGGTTACTCATAGCTGGACTATATCAGGTCTATAATTAACCGAGAGAGTGAAATGACGGCTAATGCTTGCTGGGGAGTGATTTTGAGCATATTGCTATGCAGTTGCTATGGTCTTTGGGTGAGTTTTAACAACCTCAGGTCCTTCAGTGTCGTGGAGGGGTGAGGTGTCTAAAGCTGAAAGTATACTTAGTTTTTTACGGGTACGCGAGCGTACACAAACACAGTTGAACGCACAGCCTTGCAAAGTATACTTCTTTTGATGCGTTCACAGGTGTTTGACGCATGGGCAGCTTTGAGCAATCTCTTGCCACGAGTTACAACCCATGTAAATACTGTAAAAAAGTGAAATGTGAATGTGCGACCTTGCGCATACAAAAAACCCTGATTAACATGGAAAAGTTTTTTTTTTTTCTCCTCACGTGTCTCATTTGGTTCACAATGAAGGCTTATTGGGCTGTTTCAGTATTTGCATTGATTTTGTATTGTTGTTAAGTTACATTTACATTTACGCATTTGGCAGACGCTTTTATCCAAAACGACTTACATTGCATTCAAGGTACACATTTTTATATTTTGCCAGTTCTTGCTTTCCCTGGGAATCAAACCCATGACCTTGGCATTGCTAGCGCCACACTCTTATTGTTTGAGCTACAGGAAAGCTCTTTTAGTGGATTTATGTCCACATTTTGTTTAGATATATTGTGATTATTTGGGAATGTCGTTGTTGTATGGCCAGAAGGACTCATGCCATACCCTAGGTTTTTGTGAAACGCTGCCACTGGTCTCAACCAACCCAACACTTCTTCACAACTTCTCCATTCTGCTCCATTCAGGAACCTTGGAGCTGTGATTGATGATCAGTAAAACTTAACAGACCACATTGCTAGAACTGCCCATTCCTGCAGATTTGCCTTATACAACATCAGGCCCTTCCTATTGGATCATGCTACACAACTCCTTGTCCAAGCTCTTGTTCTGTCCAGACTGGACTATTGTAATGCTCTCTTGGCAGGTTTTCCAGAATTCACTGTCAAACCTCAGCAAGAGTGATCTTTAAAGAGCCAAAGAGAGCACACGTCACACCTCTCTTCATAAACTTCCACTGGTTGCCAATTGCAGCTTGCATCAAATTCAAGGCACTGATGTTTGCCTATAGAACAACCACTGGCTCTGCACCCCTATACCTAACTCAGAAGCTTGCATTCTGCAAGTGAGCGGGGCCTTGTGGTGCCATCCAAAGAGGCACAAAATCACTTTCACAGACCTTTACCTTGACTGTTCCCTGCTGGTGGAATGACCTGCCTATGCTGTGGTGTCCTGGGTGGTGCTGCATATGGCTATGCAGTTGGTACAGTGTTAAAAATAAGAATTGAAGCCCACTGACTCTTATGGACAAAAATATAATTATGTCATTTATTTATAATCAATTAAAATATGATTTTAAGGTACTTGACATGTGATGACAGATGATATACAGAACCTTCCAAGTTTTTCATCTTTAAATTTCATCTTTAAATTCAAGAAGAGACACAAGAGCTATGTTCGGGGGAAACCATTACAGCAACAACAACAACAACAACAAAAAAAAAATGTTTTGGGTAGTTTACTATGACAACTACCTAAACCTCATAATGGTTTATTGTACCATCTTATTTTTCCTTTATAAACGAGAAAAAGTTGAGTTTGATGTAAACCCTTTACAGCCTTAGAGAACACAGATTTTCCACTCAGATCTGTCAGTAAAGGACAAGAGGAACGCTGACTGGCTGTATGTATCAGGAAAATTCCAGATCGGAGATATCGCCACTAATTCCAACCATATGTGGAATATACGGGAAAACTACAGGGCAGAATGACTGTTCAACAGAACAGAGCAGCTATTAAAAGACTTGTGCTGACAAATGAGAGCTTCCGCAAACAGTCAGTGATCTTGTTTTCCCATGATGCTCTATTGGTGGCTGCAGTGCTAACCGGGTGATTTTACTATGTAGTTGTTAAAGTCACCATGAAATCAAAATTGAAGTTTGTTGGCTTTTAGTATGAATATGTTCGCCTGACTGTTATCTTTAAGCTAGTGTGCTCCAAAACAATGACAAAATTCTTATTTAGAAAATATAAGCATCCAAATTAGCCTGACAAGCCAGACCCACATCAAGATGTTGGGTCTGGGAACACACCGCTGGCAGGGCTCAATCCGAGGGGTGGGATAAACGGTTGTCTTTCAGATTCCCTCTGCACGTAATAGGATAGCGCTACAACCAACCAGAGCAATGAAGAAGGTGAAGTGGAGCTAGATGATAGATTAAACTTTCACCGTACCCGATCGGCAAAACTCCGAACACATCTTCCTTTCTTAGGAATGACTTCAGTGCTGTTCTTTTTTCTTTTCTCAAAGAAAAGCTAAATAACAAGACTTCCAGTCCTCTTTGTTTACAAGTAGCTTGAGGAACCACGGCAACTCTACCATCATTATGTTAAGCCCGCCCACCGACTCTATACACAATGTGATTGGCCTGACCAGAGTTTGGTTTTTCCAGCTCGCAAGCCAACGGAGAGTTGCTATACTACCCTGGCTGCAAATTAGATTTACTGCCACTAGGGTGTGTCTAGATTTCTAGGCTACATTCAAATCTCACAGTCTCTCACTTTCGCCAATATGGATCAATGATTTTGATGACATCACTCTGCACTTCAGCTTCTCATCAGATTTTCTGTCCAATTAAATGGTCTCTAGAATCCTACATTATAAACAGATGCTGAAGCTGTGGCTGAAATCTGTCACTTGTTCACGCATTTACTATTTTCTACATAGTGAATGGCACATATATAGGGGATAGGGAATGATTCAGAGAGTGTAAATATGCTTTCAAATGGGGCGAATAAAGTGTGGTTTCACACAAACCGCCACATGTGATCAAGTCGATGCAGACCACAAAACATATTGGACCCGTTTGAATTCTGCACAGGATGCTGTATTTTAAAGCGATAATGGAGGAGATTAGAAGGAGAAACGGTTAGAGATTAGAGGAAAGCTGTGATATAAACTAAACGCTACTGGCTATTTAAAAAAGGGGGAGGAGCTGATCAATGTGTTTCAGTGGAAATTACGTCAACACATTGAATAATGCTGTGTGTTTCAAGGCACTTTAGTGGGGATTTAAGGTGTTCTGGGTGGTTGTTTACTGGCTCAAGTCAAAGCATTCAAGTCTCAAGTCTCTGTGATATTCTGGTCTCTAGATATGGCTTGGTTACCTCCAATTATTTAGCTCTCACTCATGTCCAGACCTTGACTGAACAAGCCTGTTCAAGCCCTTTTTACTGGCTTTTCCTTGTCTGTTAATTACTTTATTTGACTTCACTATTCAAACACCTCTACAGTCACAATATAATCAGGATGTAACCTGACTTGTCACCTCAAAAACACCCCTTAAAAGAATGTTTTGAAGAGTTTGAAGCCAGCTGGACTTCCCAGCTGTCAGTTCCAAAATCAGCCTCTGTGCTCCACAGCCAATGCAAGGTCCAAAAAAACACATTGTGCTCATGCAAGACATGTGACAGATAGGATTTCTCCTGACTAAAGAACTTGCATTCATTTCTGCTGCCTTAAAAAAAAAAAAAAATTCATTCTTTATAATCAATGTGCATGCATATATGCATTTATGCCTTTTATGGCATGACGATAACTTTATACTCAACATTATACTATACTAGACATTTTTCTGTTGTTGTTTTAATTTCAAGCTTCTGGATGCCTTTAATCTGATAGGAAAGTGAAGAAGTAACAGGAGTCCATGGGGAGAAAGGAGTGGGTCGATTAATTCAGATGCATAACATAAGCACCACCAGGCAACATGTCAGAGCATGTGTAGAGCCCACCAGGTCTCATACTCTTTTGAGGTAGTTTGGTAAGAAAATGCCTGCCAAGAACATTTAAAGTATGGTAACATAACAGACAGGATAGACCACAGGAGTGGTTTATGTGTCTTAGTGAGACCCGGAAAATGTGATATGGCTTCCGCTATACTGTTCGCCTCCACTGAATAGCTCAGAAACTTACATAATATACAGCTGGTTTATGGCACAGTGAACATTATTAAACAGTTAGCGCATGTGCATTTGAGTTATGCATTGATGTGTGGTTTATGCCATTGCATAATAATGTTGGAGTTATTTTACCCGTCTACACACTTCCATATGCTTCCTTTTACCTACAGATTCAAATATGTTTGGAGTAATGGATATGTGCTGAAAGACCGTCGGCCATAAATGTCATTTTCAATGTATCTTGAGTTTTCCCATCAATAATAAACCACAGATCAAACTATTCTCCAGGTGAGATAGATGAGCCGACTCTACAGGTGTGATTCATGTTTGTCTATGATCTTCTCCAGGTTTCATATACAGTTCAGGTCATATTTACAGCATGTGGACCATATGGACGCAATACTACAAAGACACTGCTGTACATTTTACACATACCAGTGGTTTTAGACAGGTCTTAACAATAAGGGTCATGCCCTATTCAGATTTGAATTGAGAATTCTTTTTAAATTCCAGTTTACATACTGAATTATAAATGAGCTGGTAAACTTGATGCAGAATTTTTTTTCGTTCAAATTTGAATTTGATTTTCTAGTTAAAAATTGTTATATGAATTTCTAAATTTCAAAGTTTGTCAATACATACTTGGTTGACAAAACCTAGTTTGAATGGGTTGAAAAAAAAAGTTTAAAAAGCCTCGCAGTTTAAAGGCTTATAGGCCCTATAAGAGAGACAGACGGGTGGAAGGATGGTCAGATAAATACACAGATGGACAGATAAATGGGTGGATCGATAGATGGACTGACAGATGGGTGGATAGATGGATGATAGATGAATGAAAGGATGGATGGATGATGGATTAACAGGTGAAAGGATGGACAAAAGGACGGATGGATGGATGGATGGATGGATGGATGGATGGATGGATGGATGGATGGATGGATGGATGGATGGATGGATGGATGGATGGATGGATGAGCAAAAGAATGGGCGGATGGATGGCTGGACAGATGGATGGATGAAAGGATTGATAGATAAATTGACAGACTGACAGATGGATACATAGATAGATGGACAGGCAGATGGACGAATACAGGATAGATGGATGGACTAATGGGTGAAAGGATAGATAGCTAGATAGACAGATGGATGGATTGAATGATGGGCAAAAGGATGGGCGGATGGACAGACAGACGAAACGGGCGGACGCATGGACAGATACATGGATGATAGATGAACCGGTGGATGGATTGACGGGCAAAAGGAATGGCAGACGGATGGATGAATGGATGGATGCAAGGATGGAAAATATATATTGATAAATAGACAGACTGACGGATGGACGGTAGATTAAAATAATTAAATTTAAAGAAAGCTGTTAAACAAAGTTGTTAACAATTGCCAAGTAATCTCCCAACGCTTAAAAAGATTCTGTCTGGTAAACCATTAGCAATGTATATACAGATATACAGTGTGTTGCTTACAAAAAGAAAATATTTTGTCAGAAAACGTGGCTATTTTTGAATGGCAAAGAATGGAGAGAGATGCCTTTAGAATCAAATGGTGTAGTTATGACAATTACCAACAGTGATAATGCTCATGGCATGCTCAATAACAGTCAGCACAGATAACACTGCACTCTGGGAATTTCTTGTTCTAGTCTTGTGATGCTGCTGGTAAAGTATCACTGGTGTGGTGTGTGTGGCAGGTAATGGCTGGCACCTGCGTGTGTTCTGCCTCGCACCTGCTGTGTTTGTTTGCTGCAGCTGCTTTGTGTTGCTTGTGTTTTTTGTTGGTTTTATGTGGAAATACAAACTAATTGCACTGTGGTTCATCCTAATCTAAGGTGGAACTCAGATGCTTTCTGCTTGCTTTTGGTCACAGTTAAGAAGCCTATGATTGTTGAAGTCAACATAAAATCAAACTCTATTTACTTTCCTTATAGATGGTTCTGGTCTAATCATCAGTGCAAATTTATTCAACAGAAAAACTGATTTGTTTTAATTAAAACCTCTAAAAACTTTTGTTTCACATTATTTGGTGTTGTAACCCAGTTAGTGAGAAGAAAAAATAATATTAACAAAAAAAAAATTAAGAAATAAAGATCTACATAATTTTTCTACGAAAAATAGTTTCACTTCGAAATATATGAAAAACATTGCAAAATCCATTTCATGCATTTAGTATTTTGATGAAACATCATGGCATGCACAGATACATTTGTAAAATAACTTTTTAAAGGAAGTTTGGAGGGAAAATAGTGAAGTTATAGTGAATAATAGAGTGAGAAGCCTTCATCACAGCACATTCATCATTAAGTTCATTTCATCGATTCATCTTTTCGCCTCTCATCAGGTCAGATCTGAAGAATGGACGTGGTGCCAAATGAATAAAGAAAAAATGTGATGACAGGTGGAGCAGAAAGATGAATGTTTTTGTGGGAGATGTTACAGTTTTGATTTGGGATCCAGTTTGCTCGTCTTTATTTTCTTTTCATTATGTTAAGTAATTTCTTTCAGTTCCTCGGATGGTTTCCTCTCGACTAGAACACCTTTGACGTTCACAAAGGATTAAGGTTGCACGTTAAGTTTTCATGCCCTTTCTGAACAACTAAGATGGTTGCTTCTTTTACAAAAAATGTCTGTTAATTTGGCAATCAGAGAGGGCCTAAACTATTGTAAAAATATATATTTACAAACTTTTAAATAATAGTTAAAAAAGTAAAAACTTTTTTTATTTTTTTTTTTTTTTTTATTTTTTTTATAAAAAGTAATCAGTTCTAATGTTATTTTAGGAATTTATAATTTGACAATAAACATCTAAATCTTTTTGAGAAATAAACCCTTCAAATCTACCTATTCAGTGTGTGTTGTGTAGATGTCCGTTTTCTACATATTAGGCTTTTTCTAGGAATTTTTCAGAATTACCAGTCAGACTGTAAATTTACTAATTTAGTGACCATGCACATTTGCTGTAATTCTTCATAATAGTTACATTTTTCCCAAATCATAAGTTTAATATATTTAATTGGCTGCTGTGCCAGTCTAATGATACACTATATTGCCAAAAGTATTGGGACACCCCTCCAAATCCCTGAGTTCAGGTGTTCAATCCCTTCATGGCCACAGGTGTATAAATCAAGCACTAGGCCTGCAGACGCTTCTACACACATTTGTGAAAGAATGGGTCGCTCTCAGGAGCTCAGTGAACTCAAGCGTGGTACCGTGATAGGTTGCCACCTGTGCAATAAGTCCATTTGTGAAATTTCCTCACTACTAAATATTCCACGCTCAACTGTTAGTGGGATTATAACAAAGTGGAAGCAATTGGGAACAACAGCAACTCAGCCATGAAGTGATAGGCCACGTAAAATGATAGGCCACAGAGCGGGTCAGCGCATACTGAGGCAAAAAGTGCGCATAAGTCACCAACTTTTTGCAGTCAATAGCTAGACCTCCAAACTTCGTGTGGCCTTCAGATTAGCTCAAGAGTCTCAAAGTTCAAAGCAAAGGGAGATATTTTCTTTTACAGAAATCGCTTTTTAAGAACTACAACAAACGGCTGGTAGAGACTACAACGAGATTCTTCTAAAATGAATATAAACCCCGCCCCCAGGAACACGCAACAAAGGGGGGTGAGGCCATGTTGAGAAGAGGAGTTGTTGTAGTTGAGCACATTTGGGAGTCTGCTCAAGCTGTCACATCCATCTTTTCACATTTATTGCAATACAGTACGAACACAAATGCAATAGCATGTCATAAAAGCAAGATGACAACATAATTTATAGCCGTAATTAAACTAAACTATACCTGTTCTCTCTTCACGCAGCAGATATTCTCTAGCTCATCTTACAACAGTTCCCACACCAGCCATTTATAGATTATCATGACAGAATATGCTAATCAATGACTTGAAGATAGACTTCAGAAACGTCTTGTCTCATTCTACATGTTGTCTCTTCTTCTTGAGTTTCTCCATCATTGTCCGACTCTGAACAGTTTCTGACATTTTCAGTGTGTGTCTGCGTGAGGTAATTGGAGCTGCTAACACAAGCTCTTGAAGCTCCGCCCTCTTCAGCTCATTTGCATTAAAAGGGACACACAAAAAGGCACGTTTTTGCTCACCCTCGAAAAGTGACAATTTTTGGAGCTAAAACTTCACATACACACTCATCAGAGACTTATTTTACATATTGTAAAAGGGGCATTATAGGACCCCTTTAAGAAATGTAAATATTGGCTGGTTTTGTTGTATTAAGAGATGTAAATATAGGTCAGTAGCTATTGTTCTAAGTGAGATTAACCGATTCTCAGAAAGTAGAAATAAAAATGTGATTGAATTTCCACATTAGAATGTTGTAGGTGTTTTCACACTTTGGATATCCATGACTCCCAAAGCAGTAAAGTTACAAAATCAGCAGAATCCCTGAAGTGTGACGAGGGGCCAAGACATTTAGTCTCCATTTAATCCATCATCGTCTCGGCTCTTCACACACAGCAGACGTTGTGACTCTGGGGGCCATCGAAACATGACTCCTGTGGTGTAATGCAGGGTAGAGTTTGTGGCCTCTGTGTTTCTGAGGGCATGACCTCTCTGAGGGAGAGCCGTTGCATGAGAATGCCTGGAATACTGATGTGGATGGATTGAGAAAAGCATTCGTGAGGCAAGCAAACTGCAGATGTTCAGGACCCCTTATTTACATGTCCATCCTGGTGGCCTGCAGGCGTCCTTTCTTTTTTGTTCTATGAAAATCTCTTTGTTTTGGAGGTACATCCAGTCGCTCATGAGAAATGCAGATTTATGTAGACAGTGTTTTGATAGCATAAAGTTTGTTCCATTTTGCTTCTGTTAAGAGATTTAAATACTGGTTGGTTTTGTCTATTAAGATAATTAAATATTGGTCAGTTTTGTTTTGGAGGTACAACAAGTTGCTCAAGTTGCTTCTATTTGGGCAAAGAACCACTTAGAAAAGAGTCTGTCAGACTTAGCTATAGCATAACCAGAGATTTTAATATTAGTTGTTTTGTTCTGCTAAGTATGGAACCTTGTTTCTGCCACAGAATAAAATATTTTAAAAGATAATTGGGACTTTTTATCTCACAATTGCGAGTTTACACCTTTTTACTCTCAGAATTGCGAGATATAAACTCACATTTGCGAGTTATAAAGTCAGAATTGTGAGATATAAACTTGCAATTCTGACTTTATAACTCACAATTCTGACTTTCACAATTGTGAGATATAAACTTGCGATTGTGAGTTATAAAGTCCAATTTTGAGGAAAAAGACTCAGAATTGAGAGTTTATATCTCGTAATTGCGTGTTATAAAGTCAGAATTGTGAGTTAAGTTGTAATTGCAAGATACAAACTTGCAAATGTTTATATATATTATATCTTTATACCACACAATTCTGACTTTATAACTCACAATTCTGATGTAAATGTAAACTTTGAGATGTAAACTCGCAATTGCGAGAAAACTGTGAGATAAAAAGTCATAATGACCGTTTTTTCTTTTTATTCTGTGGCAGAAACAAGCTTCCATAGTTTATTTATAATGAAAAATGAGATGTTTTGACTCAGCTGTAAAGTACTGATAAATGCACATTGCTACATTGTTTATCAACCATTACCAGCCAATAGCTTCATAAATGTATTACTTGGCCGAATTTGTTCTGAAACGTTTTATTATACATTGATGTATTTTTATCAACTGGTGATTTACTGTGGACATAATTCTGTAAACATGAATAGTCTTGTGTAATCAAGGTCGGCAAAACCAGCGACTATGGTTTTCCCTTCAAGCGCTCATTGTACTGTAGCAGTTTGCGGATCTTGGAAACACAATAAAAATCGCATGCACCTCAACATCCGGAAATCCTGCATAAACCTGGTGATCAGATTAGAGCTTGCCATCTTTGTGTACAATATGCACCAGATGGTCCTTGAACAGTTGACTGCAGATTTCACTTTGGCTTGAGATAGTGAAACGACATAAAAATGTGACGTATCCCATGTAGATATAGTACAGTCCAGAGGTTTGAGCTCAGAGCCTGTGTGTGAAGGATCAATGACCAGGTGTTTTTGTTGAAGTTTGTTGGCAGAATCACAGGTTCTCATGAACTTAATGTCTTAATAAAGTCACTTTGGATAAAAGCTTTGCCTAAATGACACGTAATGTAATCAGGCAGCTGTTGAGTCTGCAGGGAACCAATTTCAACATGCCATCTGTGACAGTTTTAAGAAAACCCTGATAATTATTGGAGGCTGAAGTATTTTTTCCAACATCTGAGTTAAATTTTCCCTTTGTTTACGTTCTTTTATCGCTAATCTTTGTCAGCCTGCCAGATGCTTTGTCCGTCCCCTGCAGACTTTCACTTTTGACCACATGCAACTTTTGACAATGATCAAATATAGTGAACACTTTCCTCCACTTTGTTTAAAAGCAAGAATTTGTTTGCTCATGAAAAAATTGCCATTTTTAATTGATCGTGACCAGAGAAACACACATTTACACACATTTCTAAGACCATGTGTTTCAACACACACATCGTTATTGTCACAAGATGAGACTCGCATGTGGCTGGAGTTACAGTTCAAAGGGGCGAAATTCACTAAAACTAGAAATAGGAGAGGCCTCACATTGTTCTTTGTGTGTGTGTGTGTGTGTGTGTGTGTGTGTGTGTGTGTGTGTGTGTGTGTGTGTGTGTGTGTGTGTGTGTGTGTGTGAGAGAGAGAATGATCTAAACACCCAAAGCAGCAGTAGAGAATATAATATAAAGATGAATTCATTTATATGCCCTTAATGCCTGAATATGCTCAAAATAGCAAGTCTATCCATCTGAAAATGTGTGTGATATTTCCTGTGTGGAGATAAGACATGGCAGACGTTCTCTGGAAAATTTATAATTACAAAAAACATCTCTTTTCCAAGGAAACCCCTAATCCATTAGCAGAAGAAAGGCCTTGCAGAGCTTCTGTAATTGTGATGCTTTCAAATCCCAGATGAGCCGAGAAATTAATCATCTTGCTCTTTTTAAACAGACTTTTATGAAAAATAAATTTAGTGTATTTTTTATTTTTATTTTAAGTGAGGATATTAGTGATTTATAGAGTGATATTTTTCTCCATTCCTAACTCATTAGTTGGAAATATGTGAATTGGAAAGATGTGGTTGAGATGCTTTACAATAACACGGAAAAGGTCTATTTCATTAATAACATTTGGAATCTTTACTTTATAGGTTTGGATCCAATGCAACTGCAATTCCTTCAGTTGCCAGTTGTAGTTTTTGACAGGGTTTGGGCTGGACCAAATTAGGAAATATACTTCAGCTGTATAAACAATTGTTTTTTTTATCTATCCATCCATCCATCCATCCATCCATCCATCCATCCATCCATCCATCCATCCATCCATCCATCCATCCATCCATCCATCCATCCATCCATCCATCCATCCATCCATCCATCCATCAATCAATATGGGGATTATTAGGAGGCCAAGAAGGACAGAGGCCAATGGGCAAATTTGGCCAGAATGCCAAACCTGCTTGCACCCTACTCTTTTTTTCCGAAGGATATCCTGGGATTTTTAATAACCACAGAGAGTCAGGACCTCAGTTTAACATCTTATCTGAAGGACGGTGCTTATTGACAGTATAGTGTCCCCATCACTATACTGGGGTGTTAGGACCCACACAGACCACAGGGTGAGCACGCCCTGCTGGACTCACTAACACCTCTTCCAGCAGAAACCTGGTTTTCTTGATTTACCGTGAGTACCATGTTTTACCATGCCTAATATCGATCTAGCTCACTGCAGTGTGAACAAGTGTCTCATAGTAGCCGCAGAGCGAACGCACAGAGTAGCATTGTAACATAACTTTCAACACACTCAAATAATGGTACCTGCGAAGATCTCAGCCAGGATTTAGACTGTCTCATAATACTGAGACTGCTTTCATTAAAGTTACAAATGATTTACTCTTATCATTCGACCGTGGCTGTATCTCTCAATTAGTGTTACTCGATCTTAGCGCTGCATTCGATACTATCGACCATAACATTCTTTTGAATACACTCGAAAATGACATTGCCATTAGTGGAATTGCATAGACATGGTTCAAATCAAACTTATCTGACCAGTATCAATAAATGAAGCATATCGATCACAAGTTCAGTATGGAGTACCCCAAGGCTCAGTGCTAGGACCATTGCCTTTCACCCTGTACATGCTACCCTTAGGAGATATCATTAGGAAGCATGACATGAAATTCATTTAATAATTGATGATCTTTACAACAGAACAGAATCAACACTAAACTGACTTCAACTGAACAACAGCCGAAATGCATATTTTTCCTCTTATCACTGTAAAGCTGCTTTGAAACAATCTGTATTGTATAAAGCACAGTGCTATATAAGTAAAGGTGACATGACTTGACTAAGGTTTTAGGTTTTACTAATAGACCACTGATGAAGCAGCCTATTACACGTGTCATGTAAATACATTCTCATGTGGCCTCAAGGGATAGCAAGTATGCATATCTGGATGAAGAAAAAGTATTAAACTTTGATCTATAACTCAGATTATGTTACTTTTTGAGGAGGTGAGCTGTTACTTTAAGAGATTGGATGAATGGTGAGTTCTGCACATGCAAGCATCACTCACATTTCAGAAAAAAATTATAAATCAAGTTGTTAAATATTAAAGCCTAACGGATTAACTGCATCCATTATAATTGGGAATAAGTGATTCTCCGTACTGACAGATGCTCTCCAGGACCGCAGTTTAGATTAATACTCCAAAATCACACCGTCCATGCCAAACTAGAGCAAGATGTGTGAACACATGCAATGTAATCAATGAAATAAACAAACTTCATTACATTGTGATGCAATCTCTTCATCTCATCTGACCGACCAGTGAATAAAACTGTATAATATAGGAAATTATGACATTTAATATGAGATTTAACCCGATTGCTGTTGCATTTGCCCACAAGCATCATAACAGCCAAATAGCAGCCTAATCTCACTTTACACATCTGTCTCGGGTGATCTGATCACATGTCAGTCGAGACAGATGGCTGTTTACACCTGGCACTAACATGTCTCAGATGTTTAGATTTTTGTAGATTGAGTGGTTGCTTTCATTTAAAATGGCAAAGTTTGATTGCATGTGAGGCGAGTTGACGGCCTTCAGTGTTGATGCATCAGCGTTTACACTACACATGCAATGTGGCCGAAACCCCTATGGTACGGTGTTGCCTCCAGGCAACATAGTCTATTTGAGTTTATTTTTAATAAAATTAAACACCAATTTATTGGTCACACCTATCTCAGGGGAGAAGAAGTCAAATAATAATCAATGAAAGTGCAAAAAAGTGGTCACATGACTCACAGGGGTCCATTTTGTGTCCTGGTTCAGCACATGTGCACAGGTCACATGGCTCCATATTTTCTCCAACTAAAAGTAAATTTTTCACTAATTTGCGTCCAGTTAATCACCAACAGTGAATCACCTTCACTGGTAAGTAAATAAGTATTTTCACTTTAAAGTATATATATCATCAAATGTTTTAGAGTAAATAACAAAAACCTGTGTGTTGCCTCAAAGCAACATTGTACCATAATGGAATCGCATAAGGCCATACCAGACACACTAGGTTGGATACAAATATATTATATTTGTAAGGAAAAGAGTTAGAATTATTTAAATATATTTGCATTTTTGCATGATTTTGTAATGCACATATAAGAATAGTAATTCACATACTATAACTGCACATTTTCTCTAGCACTTAAAAAAGGTATAAAACACAACTGCCAGTTGATGAGGGTGAGGATGAGGTGTCATGCTGTGATGAGAGTGAGGGTGAGATCGAAGATGGAGATGAGGATAACTTGATGTGATGGTTTGGTAATACTTGTGTTCCACGATGGTACAATGTTGCCTGAGAGCAACAGCTGAATTTGAAATGTTACTTTTTATTAAAAGAATGAAATTTGTAATCCATTAAAAACTGGATAATTGTGTTTGTTCAAGTGTCTGGTTAAAGAAATGTATGTTTTCACATGCATAACAAAACACAACATAAAGTCCAGGCCTGGTCCTCTCTCGTCTTGCACTATCGTCGCTCCTCCTTTTATGCTCCCGTCACTCCTCCATGAGATGAGACCGGTGTGGCACTCAGCTGACGCTCATCATCACTCGCCACCGACCCGCTCTCACGGTCCCTCGCCTCTCTGCTTGCCACAACTGTATAGGTAAACGGTGATGTCATCACACCACGTTCCACGGTAAAGACTAGAAGATTCAAGATTCAAGAGTTTTATTTGTCACATACACAGTTATATACAGAATATACAACCGGCAGTGAAATGTAAACAGGTCCGCTCCATGGACAGTGCAAATTCACAGTTAAAAACACAAGGAGGAAATTATAATAGAAGTAGAATAAAAAAAGTACTATATATATATATATATATATATATATATATATATATATATATATATATATGTAGAATTATAATAAATCATTATAAATAAATCAATAAAAAAAAATAAAAATAAATAAAGAAGTGGAATAAAATAAGTGAAGTAGACTGTGCAGTGAGTAAACTGTAGACTTATAAATATGTGGTTAACAAATGTATAAAGAGTATAATGTGCAAACAGGTTTATAACAGGTTGTTACACAGTAACAACGAGAACAGAAAGTGCAGTGCAATGTCAGTGTATCGATGTTTATCCTGACGTGAAGTCACGTGGTGTTAAGTGACTGAGTTCAGGAGTCTGATGGCCTGGGGGAAGAAGCTCCTCCTGAGTCTCTCAGTTTTGGCCATCAGGCTGCGGAAGCACTTACCAGATGGCAGCAGCGTGAAATGAGGGTTTGCAGGGTGATTAGAGTCCTTGATGATTTTAGTAGCTCTACCTTTGCAGCGTTTGGTGTAGACGTCCTGCAGAGAAGGGAGAGCTGACCCTGAGATACGCTCGGATAAGCGCACGACTCTTTGCAGGGCTTTGCAGTCATGACTGATGCTGTTCCCATACCATGCTGTGATGAGTTAATACACTTTCTATCGCCCCTAAATAGAAAGTTTTCAGGATAGCTGGTGAAACCCTGAATTTCCTCAGCTGGCGCAGGTGGTACAGTCTTTGCTTGGCTTTTTTCACCTGTGTCTGAATGTGAGCAGTCCAGGTCAGGTCCTCGGAGATGTTTACCCCCAGGTACTTGAAGCTGCTCACTCTCTCTACAGCTATGGCCACTGGGCATGCGCACATCAACACTGCATCATTTAATTACTGTATTTGCATTATTGTAAGGGTAGGTTTAGGGTTGAGGTAGGTGTAGACGTTAATAAAACACAATCTGGTAAGTAGCAAATGTATTTATTGTTATTTTATTGTGAGATTTTGCCTCACTTCCAACCGTTGCTTTACTCCTTCTAGCCATAACTCTTCTTCTCTGTTTTTAGTGTTTCTGTGCCAGAATTACAGCGCCACACACTGGCCTGGCATGTGTACTACATCGTTTTGAGTCGGGTTGGTTTTGTGTGTACGTGAATATTTCTTGAGAGGGGAAAAAAAAAAGATTGGATAGGGAAAGCTCTGGCTTCGTGTGGATGTGGCCTTAGGCAGATGGAAACGCCTTGCTGTCGGTGTTTGATAGCACTTTGGTAGCACAGCGGTTTTAATTTTTCAGTTGAGATGCTTTTTTTGCTGTGATATGGAATATCCACGGAAGTATTACTAGTATCTGATTTATTTCTGAATATAAAAATATCAATACAATGTAAAGTACTTGCTCTAGCCATTGTAAATGACTTTGTTCTGTTGTTGTGCTTCTTGTTGTTGTTGGTGTGGTGCTTGTCCCGCCCCATCCTTCTCTGTGATTGGATGGCTGGGAAAAAAAGGGACAGTGATGAACACTGTGTTTTATCCAAAGCTGAAAATTGTTCAACTCTTGGCATCTGGAAAAAAAACGCCAAGTGCTGAGCATGAAGATAGATGTTTAGTGGCGCTCCCATTGAAAACATCAGTGAACGGGAATCACACGTTGTCGTCTGTATGCTAAAAAGCGGGAAAAGGGAAAACATTGTCATTTCTAGTACATTGTTGTCGTGCAAACGTACCCTCAGATAGAAGCGTCAAATCCAATTGTAGAGTTTTAAGTTATCACCGATTTGCATTATACAATTTTTTTTTTTTTTTTTTTTTTTTTTTTTTTTTAGAAACATTAATTTTCAGGAAAACTGTGGTCACAAAAAAAAATATTTGACATAATTTACAACTATTTGTTGATCTGCCACATCTCTTAGCAAACTCTAATCTCTTTCGCTTAGATCTGGTGCTTTATACAGAAAACTAAATAAATATAAAAATACATACAACAAATGCAGGAAAAAAGCAATGCAAAAATAAATTCAGGATTAAAAATTAATTATTTGCCATTCATTTTCCTACTGTTACATTTATTCATCTGTATATTTATTTTTAATAAAACTTTCACAAATTACAAAGACACAGCAAGTAATACATTGAATTAAAAACATTACATTTTGCAGAAAAACAAATAGCATTTTCAGTCCCACTTTTATATTAGGTGTTTTTAACTAGTTAAAATGTAAATTGATCATTTGATACAATTTACTTATTGTGTACACGTTTGGCATTGCATTTATTTATTGATGTAAAAACATAGTTAAGGACACCTATAACGTGTGATTGTGTTTTTTTGTAAAACATGTCCCGATAATCTTAATTTACAACTATAATGCAACGCATGTTTATTATGTCTTATTCTCAGCTATTATCATGAATGTTCTTCTTATTTCTCTTTCAGTTTGGAAAGACTTGTGAGCCTTCATTTCAGTGGAACAGCAGTTGAAAATATCTGACGTTTGAAGCCACATCTCTTCACATCGAAGTACTTATGTTTCTGGCCAAGAACACAACAGCTTTCATGTTTATTTGCTGTAATAATTTTAAATAATGATGCCGTTTTATATCAACTCGTTGGATGTTTAGTTTAACTTTGTTTTTAATCCAGATACAGAAGTTAATGTTTATTAAAAAAAAAAAAAGTAAATGTAATTTTCCCTACAATGTGGAAAACTACAGATGATCCCAGAGAAGCAGCCAGGGTGGATTTTTCCTTTTGGGGAAAAAAAAGTGAAGCCGTGGTCAGTGAGGAAAGAGCGTTTATACTTCATTTCCTGTGCACCGTAGTCAAAGTGGAACAGTGAAACTGACTTCACAGTGGGACACTTCCAATAAACAAGCCAACAGGGGATCCAGCAACATTCAGTTCCCATGTTCACTGCATATCATCAATGAAAGAGAAAAAGATTCATTTGTACTGTATGTGGAATTTCATAATTCTGCTGGCAAAAGCACGGCAGTTTAAGGGACGTGCTGGAGGCTTGTTTTAACCCCTCATGTCTTCTTGGTTCATGCAAAAGCAGTTTATTGTATACAGAAATGTAGTAATATTTTAAATGTTAATATAAACTATTACTACATTTCTATTTTATGTACTTATGTTTATAATTTCTAAATTGAAATATTATATTAAATTATAAACATAAAAATACATAAAATAGAAATGTAGAAATAGTTTATATTAAGACTTATAATACATTTTTAATTAAAATTAATTAACATGAAAAATTACATAAAATAGAAATTAGTAATATTATATATTAAGATTTAAAATAATTGTAATAAAAATATAAATATGAAAAAGTACATACAAATAGAAATGTAGTAATAGTATGTTAATTTCGATTTATAATTAATATTTTAATAAATTTATAAACATGAAAAATTACCTAAAAAGAAATGTAGTACTATTTTATATGAACTAATTTTAATTAACAAATTCTAACCACGAAAAATACATTATATAATAATATTTTGTCTTAGTTAAGATTTATAATTAATATTTTAATTTAAAATGTATAAACAATAGCAATGTAGTAATATATTATATTAAGACTTATAATACATTTTTAATTAAAATGAATAAACATGAAAAATAACATAAAATGGAAATGTAGTAATATATTAAGATTTATAATTAATATTTAAATGAAATAAATGATAAACTACATAATGTACCGTTAACATAAAGTATCATGTAATTACCTTTATTTAACAGTATTTGACGACTATCAAAAGAAATGAGCAGAAGCGTTCCGATTGGACTTCCCTAAGGACCCTGGTCATTTTCCGTGTCATTTTACAGAGGTTGTGCGAGAACTAGATTAAAATCTCAAGAAGGGCTGTGAAGTTCTCGCCGCATAATGTTTGGCGTGCGGATCAAAGGTTCTTCTCTTGCTGAACTGTCCCATGTGCTGGAGGTGGGACACAGTTGGGATGGTGTGAATCAAATTGATGATTTTACAACTGATCCAAGACTACAAGCCTCTGATGTGCTAAACCAACACAAAGCACACGTGCAGACACTCGGTTGCACATTCACGCGCATACATACCTCTGAACAAATCCTCTTAATCCCTCCATTGCTCAAGTATATGCTAGTCTGTTGGCTTTGACACAAAGAGATGTATTCCTTCTTTCACCAGTGTGTTGTCATGTAATATAAAGAGGGTTTACTCTGTTGAGTGCTGATAGTGATCTGTTATTGCCAACATGACAGGGAGGAGTGTGTTAGCAAGTTACTCTCCAACAGAAAATCTTTCTTCAGGAATATGCTATTTTGTAAGTAGTTATGTAGCTTAATAAAAACACTCATTTGTGTGACAGTAACACATGTACTTACTATAGTACTAAGAGTAAATTATGCATATTTAGAAGTAAGTAACCATAAATTAAACCCTCACCTTTACCCTATAGTGTAGTTAAGTGATATCAATAATATAGCAATAATACTCAGTACTTATTTGTGTAATTACACCGTAACAACGTCACACTTTATTTTAAGGAGTCATTGTTACAGTGTAATTATATATTTAAGTACTGAGTAATATTGATAAACTACATGTACTTAGGACAGGATTAGGTTTTGGTTTAGGGTTAGTTGCATGTAATTATGCATAATTTACTGTTATGACTAATTAATAAATTAATAAAGTGCAACCCTACAATGTCTGCCAGATAGCATTAAGAAATTGATTTCTTTTAGTGAATCAGTTAATTCTGAAAAAAATCAGTTCACTGATTCATGAGTCACTGTGTAGTTTTCACAAAATAGGCCTGTAAAAAAGTATCTGACTTTTTCCATATTATTTCACTTCAGATGAGTAGCTTGATTCAATTCAACAATACAAGAGTCCAGCTCTCTGTAAAGTCTCCTCCAGCACATCCCAAAGACTTTCAGTGAGTTTAAGGTCTGGACTCAGAGGTGCCGGTTCATGTGTGGAAATGATTCTTCATTCTCTCACAATCTGAGCCTGAGGAATCTTGACATTGTCATCCTGGAATATGGCCATGATGTGTCTTCCTACATGGATGTTTAGCATAAGTAACATTTCTTAGTGATGTGGGTTAGTCTGGAGCGCAGCCTGTTGCCAGTTAGACCCGCGGCAGTAAACACCCTCTCAAGCATTGTGCTACTTTCGTCTGGCTCCGCAGCGCGAGCCTCCGCTGACTGCGTGTGCCTTCTCCGTTTGGGGAATTGTGACTGCGTGCTCGCCGTTTTGCGGTTCTTTGAAATGACAGAGGGCAACTCGGAGTAATTGTTCTATAAACCATCAGGAAACAGCGGCGAGAAGAACATATACGTGACAATGTTTACTTTACTTGACCGAAACCACACTACGAAAAGCCTTAAAGAAGGCTTCAGATGGCACTGATGCCCCGGGAATTCAGAGATAACGCCTCACAAGAGCGACCAGCCTCGGGAAGCGCCTTTTGCTTTCCACCAGTCAGGAGCATGTACTACTGCTGTATTTTAATACCGCATAGGATATTTTGCAAGTAATGTCATCGCCCTTTCTGTCTAAATGGTCCCACATAGTAGGCCTGCTTCTTTTCCATTGCTTCATTTTGCGAAATATGTCTGCGTAGACGTGTGGTTGACGCGCCTAGTGAGTTAACAAATACAGCATATTTTTCTTTAACCATGCAGCAAACAAACAAACAAAAATAAGGTAAAAAAAAAAAAACTTTTAAAACCGTTTAACTGATAGTATTGATACTTTCGTTTAATGGTTAAACGGTCAATATGACTCTGTCTGACGCACACACTGCTAGCCTAGCTTAGCACAAAGACTGGAGGTAAATGGCTCCAGCTAGCCTACTGCTCAAAAAGTGACAAAATAACGCCAACATTTTCCTATTTACATGTTGTGATGTGTATAGTCACAGCGTGTACAAATCACAAGGTAACATGAGACACAGCCGTCTTATAAACGTACACATACTGGGGACTATATTCTCAGAGGGCGAAGCACTGCTACTTCTGCGGAGTGATTTGCAGAATTCAGTGTAGCTGCCAAGTTTCATCTCCAGAATGTGTCCGCAAAGTCTTAGCAGTTGTCAAAGCTTAATGTGGTTTATTGCCAAAACTGTTGCATGCATTGAGAGGAATTTACACTAAGCAGATGTTACTAAAATGACTTTACCACAAAATGTCTCAAGATCCTTAAAAGTCTTATTTACTCATTCGGCCCACTGTAGATTGAAACAAGGAAGGCACAGAATCATGCACAAAAGAGCATTTTAATTTAGTCAAACTTCACAAATGACATTTGTGATACTCCATGCAGTCTGGGAGATAGATAATAATATCTCTCTTTTTTTCTTCTCCCAGACTGCATGGAGATCAAAGTGTGTCTTTAGAGTTTCAACAATGTCTCAAACTGTACTCAGATTAGATAACTCTAGAAGTCAATGAACTACCAACAGCAAATGATCTAAGCTGCCATCCGAATTAATTTTATAACTCTGTACTTAAATAAAATTATTCTAACCTGTGTCTATGTTAAGAGCAATGAAGCTGATACTCAATTGAACCCCATACAAATCTGAAGTTGGATGTGGGGTTTTCCTTGGAATCTCTGACGTCTGATCATAAAGGCTGTCCATTGCACAACGCTTGGAATAAAGAATAAAAAAAAAAGGCTTTTCAGGTGCATGATTATCAACAAAGAACTCTTCAGGCAACCGAACTGCAGAGGATAAAAATGTTGTGCAATGCTGGCGTTTGTTTTGCAGGTGGAAAAAGGATCAACGGAAAAAAATCTCAAAAAAACACAGGAACTTTGACTCACTGATGCATTTTATTTGCTTAAAAGTGAATGTTTATCATCAGGTTTATTTATTTGGGATTTCCGCAGGACTTTCGTTGGAGAAATTCCAACATTCCAAATAGAAAGGAATGCATTATACATCTCCTGAATTATAAAAGAGAAATCTCAGAGCAATAAACATTCTTGACCTGGTGCATTAAAGGTAGGGTAGGTGATTTTCGGAGAGGCTAGCAGTAGAGGATATGCGAGTGATGTCACTGTCAGCCGGAGGGACTGAGTGTTAAAAAGACTGAGCAGCAGCGCTGGTTTTCTGCGTGAATGCCGCGGAAAACACACAAAACACATCTAAAATGGAACAGAGCTTTGAGATTGACTGTACAAATAGATTTGGAGGGGAAATCTGAGGTATATTTTTAAAGACTGCCGAAAGCTACAGAAAAGAGAAGCAAATGCATCGTGGATTTGCAGTTAACCCCTATGGGTCTGAGGCAGTTTGGGGGCCCTTTAGAAGCTTTAGCCTCATTCAGAATGTTAATCCAAATCCAAACAGCCAAAAATCACATGAAATCAGATTTTTACAAATCCGTTTCGAGCTGCATTCATATGTAGTTTGAAATCCTATTCAATATCCTATTCTATTTCAGTCTGACTGATCGAATTTCGTGTGGTTTATGTGACTTTCTCATGCCACGTAAAACGTAAACACCAGACGTTGTTATATAAAACAAAAGCTTCAGAAACAAGGTTGTGACGGTTGAGTAGAAAATGACAATATAACGGAGACAATATAACGGCGGAAACGACAGCACAGAATAAAGCCGTACATACCAGCCTCCTCCGGTTCTGCCGCTGCCCCAGAAGACACAGTTGTCTTGCGCACGGCAGCTTCACAGTGTCATGTTGTGAATAAGACAACATCTGTATTGCAAACCACTCTATGTTGCATTTGTTGTTTTTGGCTTATGCCTACCAACGCAACACCGTTGCCATAAAAATGCAGATATTCTGGAAAACGAAAGAGCAGCATGGACACACAAATCGGATTTGAACAGTTGCGATACACAGTTTGGACAGTCAAACATTAGATCAGATTCCAGTTGGATTTGCATAAAAATTTGGATTTGAACTGACAGGCTGAACGAGGCTTTTGACATGCATCATTGACATGCGTCACATTTGTGCTTTTTTCAGTTGCTTATAAACATTTTAATGGCAAAAGTGTCATTACACTGTATTCAGCACAAACTGGGCTACCATAATATGAGAGCAACATGTATGTACATGCTTGTATTTTTGAGAAAATAACGCTTATGTATGGTTTTTTGAAAAAACTAAAAGTTTAAGTCACTGAAATAATTTGTCAATGTTGAATTTTGGGGTAAAATCATACCCTATATATTCTATTATTATATATTGTATTGACAACTCACCAATTAAATATTTACCATCTTATATTCTGTATAATTGGATGTTTTAAAAAAAAACACCAACCAAAACTATACAAGGTTTAGGGCTTGATGATATGGCAATATATATATATATATATATATATATATATATATATATATATATATATATATATATATATATATAATATTGATATAAGTGATCACCTGGATTTGTGTTGCCATTGAAACACATAAATTTGAGTCACGAACCGCTCCATGTATAACGTCACGGGTCTCCATCTCTTCCAAATGAACGCAGCATAAGCTGGTTGTTTTGGTTCAGGAGGAACTGTAAAAAGGCGGCTGCTGTTTCGTTTGTGGTGCTCGGTGACTGACGTCTGTCTAACTGCATAGCATGAAACGCTGATGACGTGTGATGTCTGTGTGAAGGTTATGTAAAACATATGTTGACAGGCAGGTAGGATGAGGTCTATGATTGGATGAACATTTTATGGTCCTACACCTTTCACAGACGATATAAATTCATATAAATACATTTAGACCACTTAACTTAATCACTCACCCTGCCTTTAATGCAGCTATTGACTTTTTTCCCCCAAGTTATTTTAAATTACTTTGATTTTTATTTTTTTTATATGTGCCCATTTGCCCACAGTTGCTGATAAATTCATCCACACATTAGGCTATTTATATTTACGGAGCGATCAGAAAGTAGTTTACAGTAAACATTTACGAATAATATATTGAATCCAAAGCTGAAGTTGAGACAGGCTCTCCATGTTGTTTACAAATGTGTCTACATAACTGTCCCAGCTTTTACCACGCAGAGGACCGTGGGTTAAGTGTTGAAAGTGACAGCGCAGTAAATCAAGCTAATTAATGTCAGAGACACAGAGAGAGAGCGAGTTCATGTGGTTGCCACTGCTCTCCATATTTTACATTTATACTCTCACATGACTTCTTCTGTTTAATTTAGATGACAGCAGCCGTGCTAATTTAGATAAACGGCAGTTGGATTAATCAAAAACATGTTCTTGATAACTAGCTCAGTAACCGGCTCTCATCTCAGAAACACTGATAGAGATTTCCCATTTGTTCTTGTACCAGACAGTCTGAGATCAGTTGAACACAAAGCTCCTTTGGAATAGAAGATTCAGATTTCTTGTTGACATTTTTTGGTGAGAAATGTAGGCCTGGTTTTCACAGACAGGGTTTAGATTAAGCCAGGATTAGGCCATAGTTCGATAGCTTTTATAAACATGCCTTAGAAAAAGAAAAAAAAAACATTACTGGTGTGCATCTTGAGACAAAACAATGGCACTGATTAAGATATGTCAGTGCAAGTTGCTTTCATTTAAAACAGCTCAAACATGCATTTTGGTCTGGGTCTGGGACTATCTTAAGCCTGGTCTGTGGAACCAGGGGTTAGGGTTATTTTTAATTTGAGCCCTAACACGGTGTTTTAACCATGCAAAAAGATTCCAGCGACAAGCAATATGTCTGTCCACACCAGACACAACACGACTACGAGACACAGCAAATCAATTAAAAATCATAGCCAATCAGAAGAGAGTGTTGAGAGTCTTTCTGCAAGCACACTGTACTTGTCAACTAATCTAATTCATAAGTATTGTGCATTTTTAATATTATTAAAAATACATACCGAGTTACAGAAACAGATTTTGTCATAGAATACAGTCACAGTCATTTATTTACAAGATCTGAGGTGATTTATCCATTGTCACTTTTGTAGGCTATAAAGGTCAAAATTATATTTAAACTCCAAATATAGACACTTTTAACATTAAACAAAGCACATAAACAGTACCTGAGAATATCATTGTCATATTTTGTATGTTGTTGTTCTAGCTGCGTTGTCAGAAACCATTTCTAAAATAGACTTGTTGCGTATCGCGGCTGGTTGAGATAAAAACTGAAAATGATAGTCCTACCTTTTATCCTGTTGTGGCATTGCATTGTGTCTTGTCAGGACACGGTTTAAGTGCTAAAATCTGGCACATAAATAGCCACACTTTTATTGTACTAAAGTCATGAATGATATCTTAAGCCATGCAGCTACTTGAGGAAAGGTATGCTATTATATTTCAAAGGTTTTTTTTTTTACTTTGCTTTACTAAAGCCAGCAAAAAATCTCATAAATGTACACTGAAAGAGGCACCCAAGCCACACAGACTTGAACCAGTAAGAAACCACCTAGCAAACACTCAGAACGCTTTAGCATGGGCAAACATCTACCTTGTTTAAATCTGTTATAATTGGTGGAGTCTCACTACATCAGTAATTAGGTTGGAAACATGAGCATCTGGCTCCAGTAAAGGATTCTTGCTCTGCATGTTGTTTCCGTGTTAGTAAACCGATGCCAACACACGACCGTTTAAAGCGGCATAATTGCTCCTGGTATTGTGACATCATTCACTAATGGGAAGCTTAAAGAATTAAGAAGAACTATTTCTGGCCGTTTCCCCCTCATGACTTCATAAATGCTGCATTTTTACAACTCCTTCTGCAGCCTCAGGAAATGGCATTTTATTGTTGCAGTTTACCAACAAGTCTTTATATGAGACTTCATGGAAAATGAGAATGCCAAGTGGTTCACAGTTGTGTAACGCCATTGCTTTCATACCAGCACAGGGTGTCACCGATATATCCATCCTTCCATCCATCCATCCATCCATCCATCCATCCATCCATCCATCCATCCATCCATCCATCCATCCATCCATCCATCCATCCATCCATCCATCCATCCATCCATCCATCCATATCGTTCTATTGTTCTGTCTGTTGTTCTATCTATCATTCTATATATCTGTCGTTCCGTCTTTCGTTCTATCTTTTTATCTATCTATCGTTCTATATTTCTGTTGTTCTATCTATCTATCTATCTATCTATCTATCTATCTATCTATCTATCTATCTATCTATCTATCTATCTATCTATCTATCTATCTATCTATCTATCTATCTATCTATCTATCTATCTATATCTTTTGTTCCATTTATCTATATATTTGATAATTCTGTCTATTGTTCTATCCATCCTTCCATCCATCCGTCCGTCCGTCCGTCCGTCCGTCCGTCCGTCCATCCATTTACATAGTGCTTCATACAATACAGATTGTTTTAAAGCAGCATAATAAGTGTAACGGAGGCCAGCTAGTAGTCGCTGTGTGAGTAAACCTCACTCCTCTGATCTCAAGATGCTCTAGCGACTGATGCTAGAGGTTGCAGCGGGAGGGGTTACATAAGCAGCAAAAATTATGAAACAACTCTACAAAAGACAATAGTGTCATTATTCAGCTCAATTTAGTTCAGTGTTGATTCAACTCAGTTCAATAACAGTGTCATTGTTGAAAAGTTCAGACAGACAGATAGACAGACAGATTTCATGAACACTGTAAAGGAAACTTTGATCATTCATTGAATACTTTTGTTTCATATGTGTTTTCGAGAGAGGACAGCTAATTCTGAAAAATGGTCAAAAATCAAGCCAAATGCAAGAATGTGCGCAGACGTCTGAGCTAATGTCTAGGATTAGGAGCCTTTTCTGTGTGGTAATAAAAGGAAATTGCGCCCCCTACTGATCTGAACTCTGCTTTCTGATTCTGTTCTGAGCCAGAGGCTTTTTTCCATCAACATGAACGTGTGCCAGCATGCTGCTCTTAAATCAGATGGTCTTGGCACTGGGACGCAGCCGACGGTCTCAGAGAAAGAGCCATCCATCACACCACAGACAGACTGCCTGTCACTCTGTTATCATGTACCTGAAAACTCAGACAGATGTCTCAGAGAGCCATATGGAGATGAGATTGAGTATTTACTCTGAGAGGAGCCGTGATTCATGGTGAAGTGATGCGAGTTAATGAGTCCTGAATAAGACAGACCTCCTGTATCGTGGTCGTCCTTGTCATTGAGTGTTTTTGTGATGGATTCTAGGTCCGTCTGAGAGAGCGAAACGTCCTCTGTGATTGTTTGAAGGTGCTCGAGGTGTCTGTCGGCTCTGTGCAAACGAGAGGGAAGTGAACACATTCCATAGTGGTGAAACAAAGCTGTTTTCCCAACCACTGAAAGTGTTTACAGATGTGCCGTCAAATTTTACATCTCAAAAGTCATCTCAGCATCGAAGACTCTTAAATATATAACATTAAAAACACTGTTGCAAATCCATCACCAGTTACGAAATGCTTTCAGAGAGAAACACACACAAGCACATACACACACACACACACACACACACACACACACACACACACACACACACACATACACAGTCTTAACTTAACTCGATGAAATGTAAAGTTCCGTGACACAGCGATCTTCATTTGTGCCGTTTTCTTAGGCGCTGAGAGGGGGGTGGAAAATAATCGTAGCACATGTCCTCAGACTCCCAGACTTGTGCATGGAGACCAGATGCTGCTCTAGTGGGACTGTGTCTGGGATGTGCTGGGAATCGGTTAGTCGATCCGAGAAGCAGAGGCCTCGTTTACACCTGGTACTAACACTGGATCCGAACACAACCGGACGGTGCGTCCGGACGAAGTTGTCAGCTATAAATAATATTAATTTTATGAATATCTGAACATGCAATACATCAAAACAAAGAACATAGCCTCTGCTTGTAAACAAAACACTACATGGACAAAACACTACATCCGGATCAGATTCAGATGATGATCAAAACATAGTTGGATCGAGTCCATCAACACCAAAGTTTCACAGTCCCATAGCTAATCCCGGGTCGACATTTGAAGTGTTCGGATGCATCTGACATGTTTTCTTTTAAATTATCTTTTTTTTTTTTATCAGGCTCCTATGTTTAGGTTCAGTCATTAACTTTAATGGCAATGAAAAGGTTATTAGTCAGTTATTGAAATGCCTTATTTTCAAAAATGTCACTTTAGCCAATTCATTGGCATTTAACTAATTGAACTGTCTTTGCTGCAAAACCTGCTAAGTCCATGTGTGCTTTTTTTGCAAAAACCTCTAAGTCAATCTCTTTGGACAACAAGATTGCAAGATGCAATTGGAAACATTGCAAACGATGAAAGCAGAATTCAAAATGTATACAATGAAGTAACTGATCCACAAGGAACACTGATGTGTTTACTTGCTACTCACAAAATCCTATCATTGCCACTGTAACAATGGACAAAACATGATAAAAACTTGCAGCTCGGCAATCGAAAGCCGGCTCATACGCACACCGTCATTCATTTTGATATCATCTTCTGATTGGGCTTCTGTGATCTTAGAGGATTTTGCTGACAAAGGGAAGTGGCGTTTAGCAGTTTCTGCAAACGAACCAGTATTTTTGAATGGGCTGATGCTGGGATTTAGCAAATTTGAAGCTAAAGTTTTTGCTGAATGTATACTATGTGCGGAGAGCATTCAATCAATATCATTGTCTCACTTTTGACGGAGGTGGTGTTTAGCAGCTTTTGCATCTGAACTCTTAATTTAATTCGGTAACATTAGGCCGTTTTGATACACGTTCATAAGCAATGCTTATATCACTTGTTTCTGCTGCTTCACCTGTGATTTGATCAGGAGATTCTGTACTCTTTCAGAAGATGTGAAATAGCGCCACCTACCATATAACAGTGAAAACACGCATTGGCGGAAAATTCTGTCAATGGCGGGGAGAGAGTTAAAGCCCATCTGGTAACACTAGTTTACTCCTTGCATTATAAAAGCATTTTCATGCAATAATTATGTCTTGTAATGCACCTTCATCGTATGATCTCATGAATAATTGTAACAACAACTATAATGCATTATAATCGTTCACCTGCATTTAAATGACACTTTGTTATTTCACGTGTCAAACTGCATGTGCACATCCTTCATGAGAAATGGTCACGATTTATCATGCAACGATTCTTGAGGACACATTAACCAAAGAATGTAAACTAGAAATGTGGATGTGCTTGTACAATTACAGTACATAATGTCTGAGATACAATAACAAGTCAATCGTTTAAGAACGTAAATGCATTATTCTCATAGAGTCTGAAAGCTAGGTAAATATTAGGCTAGACAGAGTAAACATAAAATACCAAATTGATTTCGTATTTCATCGTGATTTTGCAAAGTCTGGCACGAATGAATTGACTCGTGCCAGAACAACTGAGGGCCTGCTGCAACATAGTAGCAGAATATTGATGATGACAAAAATCAAAAATGGGAGGTTAATGGTTGTTGGAGCAGCTGAAAGACTGAATGATTGAACAGCTGATGGACTGTGACTGATAGACGTGAGAGAACAATACACTCAGTAAAGAATAAGCGGTTATGAAGTGCTTGCTGGACATGATGGTTCAGATGTTTGTACAAAATTGATATACGGACAACAGAGAATAGTCCCTGTGGAAAGACACTGAGAATTGTATTTCTGCCTTGATTAGTTTAATTGTATGTGTTGATATGTGGCTTATAATCAGTGCTGTCAATGGCGAAACTCAAACGATTAAGTTGTTGTGTCAGCCAAAAGCATTACATGGACAAAAAGTGGCTTAAGAAGGAAATCTATTCTTTATGTCCTTCATGCATTTCACTGAACATAAGCCTGTGAGTTTGTCAAACTGTCTTTGGGGCTGTTCACAACGCTCTTGCATTCTGTTTTTAATTGTAGCCTCATCTCATGACCCTCCATCTTGCTATTTTGTGTAGTTTGCACCATTATGTGGATTATTTTTCATGCACAACCTCAGGCAAACAGATTTCATGTTTCATGGAGATTCAGCAAATAGTGAATGAAGGCCAAAAACCAGGAGATGAAGAAACTTCAACACTGAAGACTCCACCGACTGACTAAAATGACTCCAGATAAAACAAACAGATGTCTTTTTTAGTCTTTTGGCACAACAGAAACAAACCATTTCTATAGATGAAGACTATCATATTTTAACTTTATTTTTGGTTGTCTATGTTCTTGGAAGTAAACATTCCTTTGGACTATACAGTATACAGGCGTTAATGGTGAAGGGGTTTGGGGGGTTTAAGTCTTTTATGCTCACCAAGGCTCAATTTATTTAATAAAAAATAAAGTAAAAACAGTAATATTAGGGCTGCAACTAACGATTATTTTGATAATTGATTAGTTGGCTGATTATTTTTTCGATTAATCGATGAATCTGATAAAAATGCCTTGTTTTTGTTTTTTTGTCAAAACACTATTCCACATCCTGCCTAATGCTGTCCTTCAAACAAATGTGTCAGCTGAGTGCAATTAAAACATACATAGTGAATATATCTACCTTTACACAAATTAACCATGGTTTTACAATTAACAAAACAAACAATAATAATAATAAATAAATAAATAACAGGGTTATTTTAGTTATTCAATGGTAACCACAAATTAACCACAGTTTTTCAATATGGCATAATTTTCTGGTATGTCTGTGCTATTTTTTTTAATTGCCACATAAGAGGAATGTTCACACACACACACACACACACACACACACACACACACACACACACACACACACACACACACACACACACACACACACTAATCTATGGACACATAACCTGTTGCTGTCTTGCATTTATATTCTCTTACACACTATTATCCCTTTACAGTTACTAATCTCATAAAATACTTGAATTACATGTTGACTTTTAAACCTAAATTTAGCGCCTAAAGCAGATATTTCAGCTAAATTAATGTTTTTGCGACTGTCAGGACGTGCTTTCATGCAGAAAAATCAGAAATCATTCTAATATGATTTGCTGCCAGAGGAACATTTCTGATTATGAATGTTGAAAACAGTTGTGCTGCTTCATATTTTTGTGGAAACTGATACAGTTTTTCAGGATTCTTTGATAAATAGAAAGTTCAAAAGAACTATTTATTTTAGCACATTTAGTGATGCACAGGAAGTGCAACCTTTAGTGAATTCATTCCTAATAATGAACACAATGATTTTTTTCTTCAGGTCCATTCCACCTTGTGTTGACTTGTTTAGCAACCACATTTTTCGATTACTAGCAACTAGAAAAGTCCCGATCGGTTAGTAGCACAGACGTTATGTTCTATGCATCACACAGCTGACTTCTGTTTTGACTGACATCTTTAATTGCTCTCTTTCTCGCCGCTTTTCTCTGTTTGTTGTGATTTTTAGAGGAGAGGCCCTGTGGAAATCAAAGACATTGAGTGAAAATGACTCCCATCTTGATGCATTAACACCAGTGATGGAATACAGCCACATTTCGCTTCACTTTCCAAAACAAAGCAGCAGATTAGTGAAGGAAGTGATACCTTCTCCCTTTCATACTGTTTTTGATTGCGTGAGGTAGTGTAGTTAAACTTACGACTGCAAACTGGCTTGATTTACTGAAGGATTGTGGTTTGATTGAGACACTTAGCTCAGGTTGCCCGAGGAGATGCAAGATGTTGAACGGCATGCTTTTTCAATAAAATTGTGTAATAAAATGTACATTTTTGGACATTGATTATTAATCAATTATCAAAATAATTACAGCACTTCTGGTTGCTGAGGCAAAAGAATTCTCTAGCAGAAGGTAGCAAACAAACTTGAACGCAGGTGAATGACTGCAGAGGAAAGTGTGATCTGTTTCGAATTCAACAAAAACTCTAAGACAGACTTTCAAGTTTACAAGCTGTTACAAAAGGAAATGCATTCTCCCTTTAAATGCATTCACTGAGACTGACTAGAAACAGGCGGGTGAAGAGATTAATGCTTCGCAGGCAATGATTAAGCAACAAACAGGATTTCAGATCTTATAGTTTTACGGGCATGGACTGATCAATTTTGAGATTTTGGGCTATTTTGCTTAAATTGTTTTCTTTCAGACTAGTGGAAAGAATCCATCCATCCATCATCCGACTGAACTGTTGACCATCCATCCATCCGTTTGAACTGTCGACCATCCATCCGTTTGAACTGTCGACCATCCATCCATCCATCTGATTGCACTGTCGACCATCCATCCAATTGAACTGTTGACCATCCATCCATCCACCCACCCACCCATCCATCCGATTGAACTGTCAACCATCCACCCACCCATCCATCCGATTGACCTGTCGACCATCAATCCACCCATCTAGCCGATTGAACTGTCGACCATCCACCCACCCATCTATCCGATTGAACTGTCGACCATCCACCCATCCATCCATCCATCTATCCGATTGAACTGTCGACCATCCACCCATCCATCCATCCATCCATCCATCCATCCATCCATCCATCCATCCATCCATCCATCCATCCATCCATCCACCCATCTATCCGATTGAACTGTCGACCATCCACCCACCCATCTATCTGATTGAACTGTCGACCATCCATCCATCCATCCATCCATCCATCCATCCATCCATCCATCCATCCATCCATCCATCCATCCATCCATCCATCCATCCATCCATCCATCCATCCATCCATCCAATTGTGTATTTGGTGTAACTGTAACCTCATCTGCAACCCATTTACTTCTGTAATGTATCATATTTTCATGTTTTGAAATTCCGAAAAACCACTCAAAAGGTTAATAACTTCTCCAGTTCCAGACTGGATTCCTCACTGCTGTCCAATGACTTCTGTACCCAAACACAAAGCAGCAGTTAATGGTGGGAATGAAGTCAGTGATGGTTTGTGGTAGTGCCGTACCCTGTAAATCATCTCATTACTGCCACTGTGCATCAGCAAAAGCACTAAAAGTTTGGAAACGGCACAGGGAGAAAGAACAGGAACATCTTTCATTTACAAGCAGACTCTAATACATGCTTAAAATTCTTCTGTTTGTACCCACAATCGAGTCTTATAAACAAACACATAAAATTTATTGCTTCCTGGGTAAATGTTAGCTTGACTGCTGTGTGATCGACATCCCTGCTGATATAAGCTGTGTTTCCATGACCCATTGTGCCCGCGGCACATGCTGGGATGCAAACGGCCGTTACACAACTTTGTTGGAAGTAACGCAAGTTATGTAATCAGATGATTTTTTTCAAGAAACTAGTAAAGTAATGCATTACCTTTAAATTTACAACAAAATATCTTAGTTATTTTTTCAGATAAGTGATGCAAGTTACTTAGATTTCTCATGTATTGACTGAAAGCTCTCATGTCCTCATGTTGAGAGAAATTGTAAGTGCAGAGGCGTTGTGTGTAAACATGATGCTTATTGTAGATCTAGACCAGTGTTACTCATTGCGCGGCTCGCCCAGCATCATGAGCACAGAATCCAGTTCTCTTATGCGCTTGAACAAACTATAACACACAGAAAGAATTATGCCAAAATGTCCATTTTGTTAAGTATTCTCATAGGAAATAACGTCTTAAATGAACTTAAAGAGTTGTGAAGAAATGGGACACGTGAGACGTCAGTTCTGCAGCTGCAGATCTTAAAGCGACAGCAGCCATGCTGTCTGTCATTAATGTTAATCACTCACTGCTCTTGACTGAAGAACTTTTGTAGCTTTAACAAGGATTAATCTATATTTAATTCAGAAATGTATGCAGTGCGGACTGTTTGATAACTTAATCAAATACTTTAAATTTCTGTAGCTTATTTCCAACCTGTTAGACAGGAAGGGCACAGGTAAATATGACATGGGTTTATGAGAGTTTTGAAGTTTTAAGCCTAATAAATGTTAAAAAGCTTTCAGTTACACTGTAATGTTGAATGGCTATAATTATTAATGTTTAAAAATTTTATATTTCATAGAGACATATCTGTACTAGTATCAGTGATACTGGCGTTCATTCATAAAAAAATGTCTTTATGTTTTTTCTACATTAATTTGGCGATTTACTGTGAAATTATTACATCATAAAATATATTAAAACATACACAAAAACACAGAAAAATGTGTGATTCATTTTTAAAAAATTTCTTTTCAATTGACAGCACTAAAAGAAAGTTTACAAAAAAATATATTATGCATACCCACTATCGATCTACCTTTTGTATTTATTGCATTGCATATTGTATGTTCAGGGATGTCAGATTGATAAGCAGACATGCTAGTTATGACTGGATGTAACTTTTGATACTTTGCAGTAGAAGTGGCTCTCCTATTGATTTTGTCCTATCAGTGTGGCTCTCATGAAAAAAATAGCGAAGACCACTGATCTAGACTAATGTGAGCATGCATTTATACAAAAACATGATTCAGTGTTTCTCAAAATAAACAAACTCAGAATATTATGCAAACCTGCAGGCTAAATAACAAATATACTGTATTTAATTTCTTTATTAAGCAATGTCTTTGCTGCTGACCTTCGATGATCCAATTCAAGCATATGAATAAGCACTGCTGAATGTTTGTATTGCTGAAGAGTGTTGATTTTAAATTTCAAAAGTTCAAAGGCTGTTACAAAAGTTCCTGCATGACCTCTGTGACCCTGTGTGTTTTCAGTGGAATAGATTGTTATTTGGATATGAATAATTATGCTTCGTTGTGTTCTTATTTAGAATGGTGTGTTTGTGCACATGCTGTGTCGATCAGCCGTGTCTCACCCTACTCGATCGCTCACATCTGTGGAGATGAAAAGCGAAGCTGAGAAACGCTTTCATATGCCAAAGGAAGCATTTCACTGCTGTGCACTGTGTGTGTGTGTGTGTGTGTGTGTGTGTGTGTGTGTGTGTGTGTGTGTGTGTCACACTCACACTCACACTCACACTCACACTCCATTATTTGAGCCACCCAGACATTGAAAAAAGTGTGATTCAAGAAAGACACAGTCCACATTCTAAATATATATCATATGGGTCACTGCAGGTGCATTTTCATTTATGCAATAACGCTCAGACATTTGGGCCAGTATATTTTTTTTTAAACTTAAATTTTATAAAAAACTTTTTACTTTGTTTATGCAAGGATGCATTCAAAGTGACAGTAAATACATGTATAGTGTTACAGAAGATTTCCTTTTCAAATAAATCCCGTTCTTTTGAACTTTTGAACAATCAGAAATGTTTCTTGAGCAGCAAATCCTCATATTAGAATGATTTCTGAAGGATCATGTGACTCTGAAGACTGGAGTAATGATGCTGAAAATTCAGCTTTGATCACAGGAATACATTACATTTTTCGTCCCGTTAGTCTTGTAATATTATGGTAGCAAAAGCCAATGGCAGAATCAGAATAACATACTGCTCTTATCTTGTCTCTTTATCTTAATATTTCTGCCTAATACTGAAAAAAAATAGAACTATAAAATAGTACTAGTATGCTAGAATGCTTTTCCAAATTCAGCCAATTACATCATTTTCAATGGTTAAACCATATGGTCTTGCTTGTTTAGCAGGACACTGTTTACCTGCTGTAGATGTTGGAACTACACCATGTGGTTCCAAACATCTTGCTCTATAGACAGCCATTACATTTTTTTTTTCCCCCAACAAAAATCTAATTTCATAATCTTAGTCTTTTTAGGCATGCAGGCATAAGTTTGTAAGTGAAACATCAAGAAATTTTATGTGGGAATAATTCTGTGTGTATTTTAACTGTTGTATGAAATATCTTCCGCAACTGTAAAGTTAAACTCAACCTGCACTGTGATGGAAACTTGGCTAAAACCGCCAGTGTCTAGTGTATAAAGAGAGACAGAGCACTAGAAACAGAAGTTATTGATATAAACCGTGGTAATATTTATTTTGTAACTATCTGACCGTGAAACAAGGCAAGCTGTCTGCTGTGAGATAACTATCGATTGCTTTGGAGAAACATGCGTTTGCCAGACGACACAGCTAATGTCAGCATCTGACGCAAGTGCAAAGTGTTTCTGTCAGAAGATAACAGAAGATCCGTCTGAGCTTTAAAAGTGCTCCAAATGCATCATCATGACATGTTTGCTTCTGTTGAAATGCTCATGTTCAGGTCCAGTGTAATTATGTGCTTGACTGTGCATATTCTTGGAAATGTGCAGGATTTTTAAGTTAAAGTTAACTCAGTAACTGGCCATCACCGTGTGCACGGAATGTACAAAGAAATATATTATACAGTAGTGGCCAAAAGTGATGTCCAGAGGGGATATTAGATTTGAATGACCATATAAGTTTAATTAAACCATCAAAATATAAGGAAAATATTTTATATTTTAAATATGAGGGAAGAACAAAACACTAAACTTGGTTAAGGTATTTATCTGACAAAATTACTTGGCAAAAAAAGGCAAACTACAGCTGCAGGTTCCCTTTCAAGGGAACTCGCGCTGCGTCACTGCTGTGGGAACGCCTCTGCGTAATTGCGTCGTGAACCATGTATGGAATCAACAGTCAAGCAGTAGAGCAGTCAAGCTGGTTGTTCCCAGCCGGTTTGCCCCGCTTCAGAGCGCTGCGCTTGCTGTTCGAAGTACACCGGAGGTCAGCCTCGAGAGTTTTTGGCATTGTGAGAGAATCTTCTAAATACATCTCGCTGGATCCTGCAAATAGTAAAAAAAGGTGTTGTGCCATTAAGTTCAGGTCTCGTCCGCCCTGTTTCAGCGAGGTCCTGCCCACAGTGGTAGGCCCCGAGCAGGCTCTGGTTAGATCTGCGCCATCTCAACCGCGCTGTAGCAAAGCTCAAGTTCAAGATGCTTACACTCAAACAGATCATGTCACAAATCAGATCCGAGGTTTGTCAAGATAGATCTAAAAGATGCATACTTCCATGCATCCATCCTTCCACAACACAGGAAGTTCCTGAGGTTCGCTTTCGGGGGAGAAGCGTACCAATAAACCTTCTGTGGTCTAGCATTGTCACTCCGGATGTTCACAAAATGCATGGAGGCAGCTTTTGTCCCCATGCGCATGCAGTGGGGATCTGCATTCTCAACTATACCAACGACTGGCTGATCCTAGCGCAGTCAGCACAGATGGCGGTTCAACATCAAGATGTTCTCGCACACATGAAGAAGTTGGGGCTGAGGTTAAAACACAAAGAAAAGTGTTCTTTCTCCAGCACAGAGGACCACTTATCTGGGTGTGAGTTGGAATTCGATAACTATGCATTGTCGCCTATCTCGGCCTTGCATTGTGTCGATTCTCTCAGAAGTGAAAGGGGTGAAGCTAGACCAGTCACTAACTGTCAAACAGTTTCAGTGATGTTAGGTCTGATGGCAGTAGCGTCCAACTTGGTACCTTGTGGCCTTTTGTACATGAGACTGTTGCAGTGGTGGCTCAGAACCAAGGGATTTTCCCCAAGGGATTTGCATGATCAAGGTCACGGGGCGAAGCCTTCGTGCCTTGGTAATGTGGAAGGATTATTCTGAGGACCACTCTATTCTGGCAGTTTATATCCCAGGGTATTTGAATGTGGAAGCAGACATCCTGTCGAGGCAGGAGCCGAGGCCTGGGGAATGGAGACTCCACCCGAGGTGGTGGAGCTCCTGTGGGAGAACTTCGGCAGAGCAGAGGTGGATCTGTTCGCATCATCAGAAACATCTCACTGCTGTCTGTGGTTCTTCCTAACTCATCCAGCTCCTCTGGGACTGGACGCTATGGTACACTGGCCGAGGCTGCCCCTGTATGCATTTCCCCCGATTGCTCTGCCCTGTGAGGGCTCCACAGATATATCTGTGTCCACAGAGCTGCCCTGTGGAGGAAAACTGAACAGATGTTCGTATGTTTCGGGTCACATAGAAAGGGGTACCCGCAATCTAAGCAAAGAATGAGCAAGTGGGTGGTCGAGGCCATTTCACTTACTTATGAGGTGGCCGGTCAGCCTTCACCTTTGGCTGTACGGGCACACACTATTAGGAGTATGGCTGCTTATAAGGCTTTATGTCAGGTGTTTCCTTTCAAGAAGTGTGTGATGCGGCAGGGTGGTCCTCACCACATACCTTTGTGAAGTTCTATGAACTTTACCTCAGCTCTACACCGGGGGTCACGGGTGCTTGATTCGTAGTGCGCAATGTTCACACGGACGGGCATCTGGCTCCTATGCAGACGTGGGTATAGCGTTCCCACAGTGGTGACGCAGCACAAGTTCCCTTGAAAGGGAATTAAGGTTACATACATAACCGATACGTTTTATTTTACTATGCAAAAAAGCATACATTGACTACAGTTATTAATATTTTGTTGGTTTTCTCTTGTTTTTGCATGTGTTCCTTGTATGAAAGCCTGGCCATAAATTATATCTGCACAATTTTGCATGTTTCATTGAATTATCACAAATAAAACAATTGACTCCGAGCACAAATTTGCATGATTGCAAAATCTATAACATTTGTTTTTATAATATTTGAATAAAGGGTGACAATGTCAATTGTCTTAACTTTCGTCCACTTCTGTAAGTGTTATAATCGACAACATTGCTTGTGCTGTCAGAAATCACGTTTTTTTATTATTATTTATTTATTATTAATGATGTAAGATATTTATTAAATATTTGTGGTGTTTTTTAAATTATTATATTTATAAAATTGTCAATATTTATTTTTCTAAAGCTATCTGAAAACATGTGGTGGACATTTTGTGAGGCCGTACAACAAAATTTAAATCCGTTTTGACAGCTGTATTAATTGTTTTGACAACACTGGGCTTAGTCCAAATGAATGTCTAATCAGTGGATGAAAACATGTTGAAATTTTAAAGTTAGAGCCCAGATATGATTTAAATGCTTCTGTGAGCTTTCACATAAAAAAATCTAAATCTATACACACCTCAACACAGAATAACTTCAGTCTGAATCATTCAGCACAGCTGTAGATGAGCAGAAGAACATGTGGACAGATCCGTATGTGTACTTCATGATTAAGAGCGTGCATGCTGTTATCAATAAAATATTTGATAAACACAGTGTAAACAACAGCATCAGTTTTAGATTTCGTTTCCTTGTCTTGACCAATGTATTTCATCTCCTGCCAAATTTCTGCACAGAAATGTTCAGTTTAACCTTTCCATGCAATGCATATGTCAATTTTTAGTTGTTCAAAAGAAGAAAAAAAAACCATACATAGACCAAACTCAATTGGCTTTGCTTAAAATAAAGGAAGACTTTGGATGTGGAGGCAGAGTAAATTGAACTATAAAACCATTTTGTGGAGTCCCAATAACATCTGAAAATAACAAAAGCTTAAAGCAGAAAGTTTATGGTGCACATCTTAAACTATGTTTGCTGTAGTTACAGAGGACTGGACTTTATTTCTGTGCTACACTTAAAATGCAAATTACACAAATGCATATTACCAATTACAACTGCAGTTTTGAAAGGAAAACATTAACCCTGTAAAGCCTGATAAAATATATTCATATTATTCATATTCATATTATTCATCCTTATTCATTTTTAAAATAAGGTACAATTTATTGAATTTTTCAGATAAAATCTAAAAAATAAAACATTTGCATGCATTTTTGTTGAGTATCATATTTTAGCAGTATCATATTTTTCCACAAGCAGGCCATAGCAATGCTGCATGTCAGCCAGAAGTAAAGCAAATAAACCACAGCTGTACCTTATCTGGGCCACAAAATCTGTATATATTGTATAGAGTATAAATCTCAGCCTTAATAATCCAGGTAAGAAGCAGAATCAGTAAAGGAAAGAAGAGAACAGAGAAAAAAAAAGAAGAGATGAGCAGGGGTGGCAAGGGTTTCCTGAAAGCATCATTAGCCAACTATGGTCGTAAGTTCCGCTGAATTGTGTTGGTTACAACAGAACTTGCGACCATAGATGGCTTTGGGAAACTGCAACTCCAATTAAGGAGGTCAGTTCTAATGTTTTTCATTTGAAGTCACTATTATGGTGATCAGTGTTTCCTTTTGTTGGGCTCTTGATCGTTGACTTTTTATTTTTGTCAACTCTGGCTGCTGTAACAGTGTTTATAAAAAGTGATCTGATTCATCTCATTATAAGTGTGTTGTCACATTCCAACCCAATGAAATTACAGTTTGAGATACAACAGTGTTGCAGCAATCAGCCATTATGAGAGTTTTTTAAACACGCCGTGCACAAAAAAAGTTTTGAACTACTGAATGATTCAGACACACACAAACAAACATCAACAATCAGAATATGAATCTCAACAATGATGACGATCAACATAAACCTTCATGCCGCAATGCATGCTGGGTGCCAGCATAATACAAAACTCCCAGCATGCATTGGAGCATGAATAAATAAATAATACAGCTCAATTATCCTATTTTCTTTATTACTATTTGCTTTTATTTTTGCTGTTGTTTTTGTTGTGACTAGCTTGTTTTGTGATGTTCATAGTTGATCTGTTTATCTTTATCTTTGTTGATGGTCACCATTGTTGCAGTTTGTATGATGAGTGTTGATGTCTAAAGCCAGGCGTACACTGTGATTTTTCCTGTCGTACGAGCTCGCAGATGATTTTTTCCTCTCGGGAGAAATCGCGTGGACATCGTGGATGCTTGTATGGTCGCGGCTCATAGCGTGTGAGAGGAATTACGAGACAAGCCGAGCACCTCCTGACCTCACGATAATTTTTAAATATATTAAAAAAATGTGTAGACTGTCCCCCTATTACTAAATCATACACAACCACGTCACATAGGCTAAATTGATTAGTATTATTAGTATCACACATAACACACACACACACACTTCCTTTTGAATACTGTCTGGAATATCATTCTATAGTGTATATTGAGTCTCACCCACAGGTGTTAAAAACTAACACTGGAGCGGTGTTGAACCTACTCTTTGTTTGATCAATGCAGTTAATTAATCAATTAACTTCACTTTAATGATGGCACTTGCTGTTAATGAACAGGAGTCTACTGAAGAAGAGGGAGAACAAGAACAGAAAATAAAGCACAAGACTGAAGCAGATACAAGAGAAGTCCTACTGTGAAATTACTGTGAAAATAATACTGTAATTTCACACTAATCCTAACAACCAATCTACTCTCCAAGTAAAACACACAACACGGCACAAACATAGAACACTTCCATTGTAATCAACAAAGCTGCAATGGCGCCAAAAACCCAACATCAAATTTAAATGATGCGTTTGATGCTCTAATTTTAGGCATATGTTCTAAACAAGAGCAATGACATGACAGATGTGGTTAAATAGGTCTTTTAGTAAACATGGAATAATTTTCTGTGTGAAATCTGTGAAACAGCAGGATTACTGTATGCTATTTTAATGCGTTCCCTCAATGTGTGAACGTTTGGGCAAATTAGACTTCTGAGCGCTTACAATAGCACAAAGCCCCATGTTATAATCCGCATAATTTTCACGTCCGATAGGCTTTTGAGAATTTTCTTCTCATAAGTGAGTTGTTTGACGCAAACAAATAAATCAGTAATTTAATACTTGCTATGTGAACTAGTAAACATTACAAAAGGCCAAAGCCAGCTTAACAGTGGCATTTGCAGTATTCAAGTGTGTATAATGTGTGTGTCTGCATCTTTCATGCTCCAGAACTCATAAAACCATACATCTGCTGCATAAATTTTAATGAGTACATGGCTTGAAATACGCTTATTATCATGTTTTATTTCCTGGCTAAGGGATATTTGTGGAGAATGCACGGTTTGCCTTTAAGCTACTGGCACACCTTCACCATAACTGGAAAAAAGGAAAACACTGAGGATATAGGTAGTTTCCCAGGGTTTTACTCATGTTAGAAGGGAACAACTGTGCATACAAACTGTCCATGGGCCGTTCATGAACTCAAAGACATGTACTACTGCTGACTGTGTGGAAAGAATGTATGTCCTGTTTCACACTGCAAACTAAAGTATGAATTTATTTCAGGCTATAGTTGTCACGGGTGTGTGCCGGCAGGAAGATGAAGACGGGCTGATACAATTCTCAAACGAAGTTTAATGATCAAGGAAACTCAGGTGAGTCAATACAGGCAGGCTAAATAGCAAACGGAAATGAGATAAATGAACAAGACACTGCTGAACAGAACTAGACTAACAATGGTAAATGGGAACTGATGAGTGGCGGGAAACAGAACAAAGAACCATGTGATAAATGAAAACACATTGAAAGTCCATGAACAAAACAGAACGTGGCTGTAACATTACGCCCCCTCCAACAAGGCGCGACCTCGCACCATAACGGGATGAAGAGGGCTGTTGAAGTGGGACCTGAGGAGGCTTTGGATGAGGACGATGTGCAGGTGAGGGGCTAGCAGAAGACACAGGAGGGATGAACCAGGAAGGAGGAACCAGGGCGGGGCTGACAGAGGCAGGGACCATGGAGGAGAAAGGATAGACGGTTTCAGGGGCCCGAAACAGAGGCAGAGCAAGTGTCAGTGGAGGCCAGTTGTGATGCCATAGAGCTATGACGACACTGAAGATCCGGCGTGGCCAGGCGATGCCCAGCTCTGGCGACTGAGGCACTGGTGGGGATCCAGAAGACCACAGTGGAGCTGGAGCAAGCGAGGCCCAAGATGGAGCTGGAGGGAGTGAGGAGCCCAACTGAGCCTGAGGGACAAAGGGACGAGGTGAAGCCGGAGGAAAGTAGTCCCGGGGGCGAGGGCGAGGGCAGGTCGACGAACGGCCAAGGCAACATAGGAGGGGCGAGAGAGACTGGCGTAGCTGGTGGGCTGATGGGCCACGGTGGCACTGAGACAGGTGAGAGCCAGGGTAGCGTTGGTGGCTCGACGGGCTGAGGTGGAGTCTTGGTCACTGAGGCCGGAGGCGAAAACCGTGGATACACCTGCCATGATGTGTCTGATGACTGGCAGACCCACGGTGAACACACCACTCTGATGGTAGACTGGGATGAGCGGATGGATCCACAGGAAGTGGTGGAAGCAAGGATAAGGAGTAGATGGGAGGAGGTGGGAGAGGGAGGCTGGGTGTTCAGGATGTTCTGGCAGTGCTGGTGACTTCACTGGACTCTGGACGGGAGACAAAGTCCTCTCTGGATCCTCAAAACACATACAATGTTTTCCGTTTTTAGTAGGGTGACCACCTGGTTATTGCTCTGTTGCAGGACAGTAGATTTTGTGGGTCAATGCAGAACATGTGTGTGATAAATAAATGTACTACTACTATACTATGTAAATTTTGATTTGCATTAGTAGGAAAGCCTATTTGCCATCATGATAGCATTTTAAATAGTCAATAAGCTTTGTTAATTGTGACCGGCTCTGTGACTGCCTGGCACTCAAGTTGCCCAGGTTTGAGTGATACAATATAATTCTACTAGACCTATTCAGTCTACTAAATATTTTTTTTTACCAGTCTCAGTGCTTCTTGAACATGTACGTTTTTGTTGTCCTGGCTGGTGTAGCTATATTTAATTACTTTTGATGAGGTCCACATGTCCTTAGCTTCATCCACGCAGTCAACATCAGCAGAAAAATCCCTTTACAAATCTTTACAAATACATTGGTTGGTTATTTAACTATAACATGACAGTTGTGCCGTCATTTTTAAATGGCAATCACATTTTTTTTTTTGTATTATATTTCTTATTGTGGTATTGTGATTTTGGGGAAGAAATAAAATAATACACACATAATTAAAATGCGGGACACTGATTACGTCTTTGCAGAACGCGGGAAAAAGCTCCCAATTTCAGGATGGTCCCGTCATATTTTTGCAGTTGTTTTGTTGTGGTTCTCTTGGCGTGAGTTTTGTTAAAGGAGAAAAAAAGAATATGGGTGATCTTTCTCAATATTCCACTTTCGTAGCATGTTTGTGGCTGCCAAGTTTCAGCTATAGAAGCATGCAACATCTGGTTGGTGAAGCTTGCTCGCTCTCATTGGCTATCGTGGGTATCACATCAGGCAACCTGATCAAGAGTCAGAAATATCAAACATATTTGATATTTACAATTTGGGATTGTGTGGGCTCCAACGCGATCAGAAGCAGTAAAAAAATGACAAGCCTCAATTCAGGCCACGCCCCTCCCTCGATTGTTTGGGGGTCAAAATCGGGCTTAAAATCTTGAGTGGCCAGCCTTAGTTGCTTGTGTTGTGATGTTCAGAGTTTATCTGCATATTTTGTTGATCGTCATCACTGCTGATGTCAAATGTCACCTTTATTTATATATGTACAGCCGCTCAAAACAGTGATGTCATCCAGCTTAGTTCAATTATCATATAGTGTCAATGCGGGCAGATCAGTAACATAGTTGAATATTTAGTGTAGTGTTCCCAACTGAGCAAGCCAAAAGCCAAAGGCGACAGAGGCGACGGTGACAAGAAACCAAAACTCCTTCAGGGCCAGAATGGAGAAAAAAACCTTGGGAGAAACCAGGCTCAGTCGGGGTGCCAGTTCTCCTCTGGCCGACGAACAAACAGTGTATGATTATGATTCAGGCAACATTACAGGTCAGAAGTCATATTAGATCGGAATATTTAGAATATTTGTCCAGTTCCATCTGATTGATGATTGTCAAATGAGTCATCATGCTGGAGATGTCTGTGTCTGTGACCAGATGTCAATAATTTAAAGTGAGAGTTGGGGATTTGAGGCAACCCCTTGCAATGCAACGAAGTTTATCTTTTTGCAAAACTAAAGCTTGTGCGATGCGCCACCTAATACAGTTGTGTTCAGCAGTCAAGAAGGAACGAAACCAACAGTATAGCCACTAGGAATACCCCTTCCTACTATAAAACAGCAAGAAAAACGGCCCCAGTAAGGGAAGTAGGAGGTTAAGGAGACAGACAGACAGGATTTGTGTGCTGGACTGATTAAAGTGCTCAGATAATCCACCTCAAAGCATGTAAAAGTGCTCAGCGTCAGAGCACAACCAGCTGTGAGGCTTCACTTGATGAATTACAGGGAGTTTAAACTCTCTTAAGTAAATGTAAATCTTTCTACCCTCCCACCTAAGATCCCTTCAAAAGTTTTTATATAATAGTAGTGATTGAATTTGCATCTGGTGGGCGAGATGCATAATTTTTGACCCGGACCAATTCATTTATCACAATGTTGACTGATGTAAACTGCTGAAACAAACAGAATATAAATCTGAAGTTACACGATGCACTTTTAAATTTAGGCCCACTAACTGACTTTGATATAATGACTAACAATAATCCAGGGCTTGACATTTAGTCTTTTCAGTAAATCGGTCATTCATTTGTCCGAGTAAAAAAATTGCTTGTCCAAAAAAAAAAAAAGGATTTTTGTGTGTTGTAAATATAAAATTTATTCTGAAGCAATATTCTCATCAGTGTTCAGTCAGATTTTACATATTTAAATCTGCATATTTATGATATTTTTTTCTCTAATGCTTCATCTTTCATTTTAAATTTGATCAATATATTAAATAAGAATAATAAGACACAATAGGGCTGTTTCCAATCAAATTCAATTATTTACACTGAAAAACTACAGCTGCATTAAATAATGTTATGAGATTCTTTTAAATATTTCTCTGAATTTACAACTAAAAATGTTGGACAGAATGATACTTTAAAACACGAAACTAAACCACCAGTTGGTGGCGGCAAGTGACCATCTTAATGAGTGAGTCATTGAATCATTCATTCAAACGGCTGATTCGTTCAGGAATGAAAACACGGTTAAGCGTTGCTGTCTATGGTTCTACTGTGATCTGTGTTTGGAACTATTTTCACTGCTGAAATAGAACAAAAATCGAAGTAACGGAATATTAATTACTTGTTTATTGAACTGTAATATGAAATCAGTGTCACATTTTCAATCGTGATGATATGCAGCACTCTTGGTCGTAATGTTGCTTAACTGTATCGTATGTTATAATAAAAACGTTTGAACTTTTCAAACATTTTGAGTTTCTTTATGTGAGCTGCGCTCCTTTGTTTCGATTTCTCCTCGAGAGGCTGCGCAAGCCTCAACTGCACAACCTTGTTAGCGTCAGTACATTATAAATGATATTATTATTCACCATCAATCAGCACTTACACTAAATTAATGCAGAATCATTCTTGAGTTTTGGTGATTCCCTAGTTATTTTTTGTTATTAATATTTTAATCAGACTACTAGTAAAAATCTCTTTTACTTGCCCTTTCAAAAAATCTACTTGTCCCAGACAAGCAGACAAACGTTATTGTCGAGCCCTGAATAATCTATAAAAATTACAGTGTAAGAAAATAATTTTTAGTTGTCACACATAAAGGTTCAGTGACGTTTAGATGTGGTGAGTGATTGAAGGCGTTTCTGCAACAACTCTTGTACATCATCAGGGAATAGCATTCATAATGTAGGTTGCAGCTGGTCTTATAAAAATGATCTCATATTCATTTGAGGCCATTACACAACCATACACACCAATCATTTGATGTAATGAGAGCTATAAGGTATCTGCCCACAACCATACTGAGTGTTTCACAGTTGGCAACACACGTTACGGGCTGAAGGCATCCTTTTGTTTTCCCCAAATATGAACCCAGGCAGATGTAGGAAACGATTTATCACTCAATGTTCCTTTTTTCAAATCGTTTTGTGTTCTTTCTTTTGAATGGTTGTCTAGACATACGATGTGATCTACTCAGAACAGCGTTCCTTTTTAAAACAAATTGAATCGTGCGTAATAAGGCCAAGAACGTGTACTAAAAACAAAAACAAAACATTTTGATTTCAGGTTGATTGGTTTACTGTATGCAACAAGAACATGCTCTGTGCAACTGCACAAACACAGATGCAAACTGCTTGATTGCATTGCTCACCGCCCCATTGAACATACTTTGCTTCACAACTTCAAACTGTTCTGCCATGGCAGAAGACGTCCAATACCTCCTGTGGCAACACTGAGACTGCAACCCACATTCTGTTTCATAATGACACTATTATTTACACAGCTTTTAGAGCTGCTTTAGGGGCATGATTCTCACTTGGGGGTGTGAGATTTCCCTGGTTCAAATCCCGGATGAGCCCTCAATTTCATGTTACGCCCCGTCTAGGGGTAAAGTACGTGACATGAAATGAGAGAGAGCATAAGCAGGGAGATATTTTGTTTTTTTAATGAAATACAAGATTAAACACAAGCAAACAAATGAATAGGAAATTTTCTTCGGGAGCTGACCAGGCCAAAACAAACAAAAAGGATACAGATTTCAACACTTAACAAGAAAAGAAAAGAACAGAAATATACAAACAACTTCTTGAACTACCTATCCAAAAACAAATAATAAAGTGGGCAAACAAAATGCCGTCAAATTCCTTACTTTTCCCAAGTTTGTATACCATGTATTTACAAACACTATTTACAGTCCAGACAAACCAAAATCAAAGTCAGTAGGCAGAAAATGGAGTCAAAACACCAAGCAGTTTCTTACAATTCATAACTCACATTCAGAGAACAAACAATGCTCACAAAAACACTCAAACTTCGTCTAATCAAGCAGTCAAACCAACAACACTCCTCCCAAAACACAATGGCTGCACCTGAAATTGCATACTTCCCTACTATACAGTAGGCGAAAAACAGTTTATCTAAATTCACAGTACTTATACAAGTGTAGGCAAAAAGTACCCGGATGACCTACTTCTTCTGGCGAGATTCTGAAGTGTGCATACAATGGATACTTTACTATCCCATGAGGCCACGGTTTTGTGAATAGCAGTGGAGTGATGCAACTGACACTGATAGGTCACATGACGAATGTAGTACGTCCGGATTGTATTCATACTACACACATTCATACTATAGAGAACAAACTTATTTAGAGGTCATGAAGTAATAACTTACTCAAAATAATACCTGGACACAAACGCTTCCAGATGAAATATTAAAAAATAAAAACACTTCCGTTTTGACACTTCTTGTTGGCTTATTTAAAGCTCTTTTGGTTGCCTCAGATTATTTAAATCAATTTCTAATAGTCAGGTCTCTTTTACAGAGATTGTTTGCAGTTGAATTTTTAAATACAGATCGGTTTATCTGAAGGAAATGTTCTTTTGCATGCTGTTGCTTTTTGTTATTCTTACACTCAATGTCCTGTCCTGTTGAAATAGCTGTTTGAGTTTTTAAACGCAAATTCACTTCAATTGAGCAATCAATTCTGACCCTGTTTGCCAGTAACCGAATCTGAGGATAAACCACAGTTGTAAAGCTGTTGATACAGTTTTCCGGTAAAAATTAAACATGCTTTGATTCATGATTTAACTTTAGGTTTCAGTGCTACATATGTTTTCAGTTCTCCTGTTTACAATGCACGTTTTTTTGTGCTTATGCAATACCTTATGCAGCTGTATTACAATGAAAAATAATAGTTTTAGGAAAGCAGTAAATCGCATGGGGAACTCGTATTCTCCCTTTAAGGTTTTGGGCATAAAAATGTATTACCTCACTTTACATATATTAACGGCTGAATAATGTTTTAGAACACCACAGATGACGTATCAACAATTCTGCAAACGACAATTATACTCAAATAAACGGAGACTGTAAAATTCTTTAAGATCAATATTCCCACCCTATTGTCTCTGTGGTATAATACAATTACCCTGTGTCTTTTGCATTAGCCATAAAAGATAATATGACATCATTTTCGGTTCACATTCACAAGTTCATGCTGATGCGCTTGTAATGGCTTAGTGACTCGTTAAATATCTGGTTATTATGACACTGTGTGGCTGATTAAGTGGCTGATTAATTTAACTACAGATTTTGTAAAACGTTAAATACACTTCAAAAGAAGCAATACCACAACAGATCTGCAAAACTACTCTGTAAAGGTGGGAGGTCCGCCATTACACCACAGAAATTCTCTGCATTCATGTGAATTGTTATTTTATTGTTCATTCCATGATGTTTGCTTTCATTCCCACCTCGTTTTGTTCTCTGATGTAAAGCTTCTTGGAAAATGCAATTTTACTGCCTCAATGTGATTTTATGTTGCTCTTATGTATCCAGTAAAAACTGCAAGGCGTGGAAAAAGACAGCTTGTTAAAAGGGGGTGATCCAGTTTTAGAATTTGATTTGGGATCAAGGTTCCAATGTAGAACTCTGAGATTCTTTTTGTTGCTATACACAATGGAAAACTGGGATTTGTTTTTTTATTGTAAATTATTCCTGTGATGTCAAAGCTGAATTTTTTTGCATCATTACTCCAGTCTTCAGTGTCACATGATCCTTCAGAAATCATTCTGATATGCTGATTCGATACTCAAACATTTATGATTGTTGAAATTGTTGAAAATTATTGAAAACAATTAATATTTTCAGGAAGAATTGAAAGTTCATAATTTATTTAAAGTGCCCCTATTATGGGCACTTTATAATTTATTTATAATTGATAATTTATTTAAAGTGCCCCCTATTAAGGTTAACTAAGATGGCGGCACGTGCACACGCAGCGGCTTCTCTCTCTCCCGACGGACCGGTGTTTTTGTGTTTTTCGTCGTGTAAATCACAGTGTTTTTGTACGTCCTTGTCGCGTCCGTTCATCTGCAAACTCAGCTACAGACGTGAGTTTCTGCTCGAGGTTGGAAAAACTACAGTCAATCCAAGCTCGGCGCTCGCTCAAGATCTGCGGGATCCTGGCCTTCTCCGGGGGCCTACCCCATCACCGTCCCCCACTGCACCTCTCCCACAGTGGAAGCGCCACAAACGGGGTGAGAGGAAACAGAAGAGGGGGAAGCGCGGAGGTATCCGTGTCAGGCTAGCGGCTAAACCACACAAGCCGGCTATCCCCACCATCATTCTCGCTAACATACGCTCGTTGGACAATAAACTGGATGATCTTCGTCTTCTTTGCTCTACTCGGAAGACTGTAAGAGACTGTTGTGTTTTTGTGTTCACGGAAACATGGCTCAACAACAGCGTTCCGGACTTGCGCCATTCAGCTCGATCAGCGCACATGCCATCGGGCGGACAGAGTGCCCGTCGAGGAGGTAAGACCGCGGCGGCGGACTCTGTGTTTACACCAATGATGCGTGGTGCCGCGATGCTGTTGTGGTCTGCAAACACTGCTCACCCCTGGTGGAGTTTATGATTATTAAATGTCGGCCGTTTTATCTACCGCGGGAATATTCAGCTATTATACTTGTTGCTGTATACATCCCCCCCAGCTCCAACAACAACAGGAGTGAGGCACTAAATAATCTTTATAAACACATCAGTGATCAGCAGACAGCCCACCCAGATGCTTTTCTCATCTTGGCTGGAGATTTCAACCATGCAGACTTAAAGAGTGTGCTTCCAAAAATTCATCAACACATTGACTTCCCAACACGTGGAAACAACACTCTGGACTTTGTGTACACTACACAGAGAGGAGCTTACAGAGCCCTTCCCTCCCCACCTTGGTGCTTCAGATCACATCACTGTTATGTTAATGCCAGCATACAGACCACTTGTGAAAGCCACCAAACCAGTCCAGAAGCAGATTCAAGTCTGGCCTGAAGGGTCATCAGAGGCTCTTCAAGACTGCTTCGACACCACTGACTGGGACATGTTTAAACAGGCTGCAACCTACCACAACACCACAGACCTCCAGGAGTACTCTGAGACTGTTACTTCTTATATCACCAAGTGTATGGATGATGTAACAGTCACAAAGACCATCACCGTCTGGCCCAACCAAAAACCGTGGCTGACGGAAAATGTCTACAGACTTCTGAAGACGCGTAACGCTGCCTTCAGAGCTGGAGATGAGGTGGGCCTGAGGACAGCAAGGGCCATCCTGTCATGCGGCATCAGGAAGGCTAAGAGACAGTACTCCAGGAGGATAGCCCATCGTTTCAGCGACAGCAGAGACACAAGGAGCCTGTGGCAGGGTATTCAGACCATCACAGACTATAAGCCCTCTGCACGGACATGTGACAGCTCCACCCCCCTGCTGAATGAGCTAAACACTTTCTTTGCTCGCTTTGAAGCACACAACAGCACCACTGCACAGAAGTCTCCACCTCCTCCTGATGACCTGATGTTGTCATTGCCCAGGGACAGCGTGAGAAGATCCCTCAGCAGGGTCAACGCACGCAAAGCTCCAGGTCCTGACAACATTCCTGGACGTGTATTGAGAGACTGTGCAGAGGAACTCACTGATGTCTTCACAGACATCTTCAACATCTCACTGAGTCAAGCTGTCGTCCCCACATGCTTCAAAGCAACCACCATCATTCCAGTCCCTAAGAAATCATCTCCATCCTGCTTCAATGACTACCGTCCAGTCGCACTTACCCCCATCCTTATGAAGTGCTTTGAGCGGCTAGTCATGCACCACATTAAGTCTCCCCCTCCCTGGACCCCTACCAATTTGCATATCGGTCTAAACGCTCAACCGATGACGACATCGCCACTACCGTCCATTCAGCACTCACACACCTGGAAAATAAAGACACTTATGTCAGAATGCTGTTCATAGACTTTAGTTCAGCATTCAATACAATCATCCCTCTATAGCTCACTCAAAAACTGTCACAGCGGGGACTCAGCACGTCGATGTGCAACTGGTTGCTGGACTTCCTGACGGGAAGACCTCAGGCAGCTACTCAGTTTGAGGTACATTATGAGGTGTGTGTGTGTGTGTTCTCTAATTTATTGCGCTGCACATGCGGGTACTGTATCAATAACAGCGCATGCGTTAGCCCAGCACTAACGTGAATGACTGATGTAGCATTAAAGTTTGCAAAACAACTCTTGCTCCATCTGTTATCTTTACTCAAAGTAGTATGAACAGCAGATAATCTGCATTAATAGACACAGTTTTAGGAAATACTGCAGCCCACAGCTGATTTACAGTAGTATTTTTACCTACTTTTGAGGAACAATAACTTTATATACAGTGCACTTTCAGAGTTAAAACTTTGCAAGATGTTTTCATTCACTTATAATTGTTACACACTACATCAAAGGTAATTTTCAAAAATCCATAATAGGCGCACTTCAAACAGAAATCTTTTGTAACTTATATAATGCAACCTTACTGAATTAAAACATATTGGTACAGCTATTGCTCATAATCAGTCTATTGGACCTATCATTTCATTAAACTGGTTGAACTAGTACACCAAATCAGACTGAATCGTTTGAACCAGTTCATGTCTCGAGTCAGATTCACAAGCCTCTTAATCAACGAACAGCTCTCTCAAATTTGTCTGACACCAACTCAAAATGGATTAATATAATCCTGAAAAACGAATGAAGTCTGCTTTTGCTAATTCTTTGCAGTCGTTTCAACTAATCAGTCACTAAACCGCTTGCAGCCGCGTTTGTGAGTTTTCAAAACCATGAAAACACATCAAAATTCAAGCATTTTCTAGGATTTCAAGCACCCGTACAAACCCTGAATATGGTTAGGATATGATTTAATGTTAATGAATAGAGATTTAGTTTATGTAAATGATATAGTGTCTGGTTTATAAGTTGTTACGAGCTGGATTCTGGCTGCTGTAAAGAGTTGTTTAAAGTCAGCATGAAACGGAAACTGAGTCATTTTTGTGATGTACACTATATTGCCAAAAGTATTGGGACACCCCTCCAAATAATTGAATTCAAGATTCAAGAGTTTTATTTGTCACATACACAGTTATATACAGAATATACAACCAGCAGTGAAATGTAAACAGGTCTGCTCCATGGACAGTGCAAATTCACAGTTAAAAACACAAGGAGGAAATTATAATAGAAATAGAATATAAAATATTATATATATATATATATATATATATATATATATATATATATATATATATATATATCATAGTAGAATATATAAATAAAAATAAAAATAAAAAATAAAAATAAAGAAGTGGAATAAAATAAGTGAAGTAAACTGTGCAGTGAGTAAACTGTAGACTTATAAATATGTGGTTAACAGAAATGTACAAAGTAATAATGTGCAAGTATAAGTATAAGTATAAGTATAATGTGCAAACAGGTTTATAACAGGTTGTTACACAGTAACAACGAGAACAGAAAGTGCAGTGCAATGTCAGTGTATCGATGGTCACGTGATGTTAAGTGACTGAGTTCAGGAGTCTGATGGCCTGGGGGAAGAAGCTCCTCCGTCTCTCAGTTTTGGCCATCAGGCTTCGGAAGCGCTTATCAGATGGCAGCAGCGTGAAATGAGGGTTTGCAGGGTGATTAGAGTCCTTGATGATTTTAGTAGCTCTACCTTTGCAGCGTTTGGTGTAGACGTCCTGCAGAGACGGGAGAGCTGACCCTGAGATACGCTCGGATAAGCGCACAACTCTTTGCAGGGCTTTGCGGTCATGACTGATGCTGTTCCCATACCACGCTGTGATGCACACAGTTAATACACTTTCTATCGCCCCTAAATAGAAAGTTTTCAGGATAGCAAAGCTTTCATCAGCTGGCGCAGGTGGTACAGTCTTTGCTTGGCTTTTTTCACCTGTGTCTGAATGTGAGCAGTCCAGGTCAGGTCCTCGGAGATGTTTACCCCCAGGTACTTGAAGCTGCTCACTCTCTCTACTGGTGACCCGCTGATCATGAGGGGGGAGTATGTCCGTTGCTGTCTCTTCCTGAAGTCCACAATCATTTCTTTGGTCTTGCCAACATTCAGAGAGAGACAGTTGTCCTGGCACCATGATGTTAGATGCTCCACCTCGTCCAAGTATGCCGTCTCGTTGTTGGAAATGAGGCCCAGGACAACAGTATCATCAGCAAATTTAATGATAGAGGTGGAGCTGTGTGTGGACAAACAGTCGTGTGTAGAGAGAGTAGAGCAGGGGACTCAGGACACAGCCCTGTGGAGCTCCCACACTCAGGGTGATGGAGGTGGAGGTGAACTGGCCTACTCTCACCACCTGAGGCCTGCCATTGAGGAAGTCTTCAATCCAGTGGCAGAGAGAAGGATTCAGGCCGAGATCCAGGAGTTTGGCGGTTAGCTTAATGGGAACTATGGTGTTAAAGGCTGAGCTATAGTCAATAAATAGCAGCCTTACGTAGTTCCCACTTTTGCTGTCGATGTGAGTGAGGGAGGAGTGGAGGACATGAGAGATGGCATCTTCAGTTGATCTATTGGGACGATAGGCAAACTGAAGAGGGTCCAAAGTGTCAGGAATGAAGGAGCAAATGGTATTTTTAATGAGTCTCTCAAATACCTTCATGACTATAGACGTGAGAGCCACTGGACAATAGTCATTTAGGCAAGAGGGTTTGCTGTTCTTAGGGACAGGGATGATGGTGGATTTTTTGAAGGAGGTGGGGACCACAGATATAGCGAGGGACTCATTAAAAGATGGATGTAAACAACCCAGCGAGCTGATCAGCACAGGACCGCGGAACACGGCCTGAAATACCATCCGGCCCAGCAGCTTTCCTGACGTCCACATGCTTGAGTGCCCTCCGAACTTCATCCTCCGAGACAGAGATCACGTGGTTGTTGCTGCTCTGAGTAATTCCCTCTGACGCATCACTTGGCGGAGTCGCGCTGCCACGATTACAGTCAAAGTGAGCGTAGAAAGAGTTTAACTCATTCACAAGTAATGGATCAGCTCTCACCTCTGCAGAGGATTTAGATCCAAAAGAACAGATGGACCTCAGACCCTGCCACATGTGCCGCGAGTTGTTGAGTTGGAAATGAGACTCCACTCGATCCTTATAACGATCCTTCAGATGTTCCAGTCACTTCCATAGCCACAGGTGTATAAAATTTCATGCTCCCAACTTTGTGGGAACAATTTGGGGATGACCCCTTCCTGTTCCAACATGACTGCACTCCACTGCACAAAGCGTCGGTCCATAAAGACATGGATGAGCGAGTTTGGTGTGGAGGAACTTGACTGGTCCTGACCTCATCCCAATAGAACACCTTTGGGATGAATTAGAGCGAAGACTGCAAGCCAGGCCTTCTCGTCCAACATCAGTGCCTGACCTCACAAATGCGCTTCTAGAAGAATGGACAGAAATTCCCATAAACACACTCCTAAACCTTGTGGAAAGCCTTCCCAGAAGAGTTGAAGCTGTTATAGCTGCAAAGAGTGGGCCAACTCCATATTAAACCCTACGGATTAAGAATGGGATGACATTAAAGTTCATGTGCATGTAAAGGCAGGCATCCCAAAACTTTTGGTAATATAGTGTATATCCAAGTGAAACGGCTTCTGGAACTAGAAAAAATGTAGGCTGGGACTCTTTTTGCAAGGGGAATTTATTGGATGATTGGATGGTTGTGAGTTTGCTATTGATCGATCTCATTTGAGTGACAGGTTGTCATGCCTTTGCACCAGTAAACACATCTTAGGAGAAGAGATGTTGCTGCAAAAAAGATTAAAGATTACAAGGCACATGATTTTAAGAAAAAATGGTGTACACATAAATAATTTATGCAATATTCCATATAAAAATAAGAATTGTCCATTTTGATTTCATGGTAACTTTAAGACTAGTTTAATCTCTTTATAGGACAGAACATATATATATATATATATATATATATATATATATATATATATATATATATATATATAATATATATATATATATAATAATTCAGGAAACGTATACAAGACCTCATCAATATTGATCAGTCATAGCCTACATTTGAAAAGCAAGAACAGCTGATCATGTCAAATCCTTAACTCACAAATGTACCATAACCTTTGCAGCTCAAGAAGAAAGAGCTTGAAGTCAGAGCTGCAGAAAATTGCTTGCATATGATAGAAACATCACCAGTAAGGTGAGTTCACACGCCAGTAAGTTGCAAAGAACAATACATATTACCCAGAACTGCTCTACATTAGAAATAGACAGAGGAATAGCCATTGGGTAGATCTCTTAAGGAGTGTTTATAAAGGGTGTTGTGCTTTCAACGTGCGGCCGGTGTCTCTGGGGGAGGACAAGAAACCCTGAACTCATATGGAGTCACTGTGGCCTTCGGTTCTTCAAGGTCAGCCAATCAGACAGATCTGAGCAAGAGTATGTTATGTCTAGAAGACGACAGCTGAGCCGCAGATATTCTCTTCCTGTCAGAGAGTGATGCGTTCGGCAGACGGCCAATGATGGAAGCCTTCTGAGCTGCTACTAGAAAGCTCGGAGCAGCGCTACGGAAAATATCACTCAATATACTGAAAAGAAAATATTGAACAAACAGATATACACAAGGGAATCCAAGTGAACCGCATGGAATATATTTCAAGTGATGTTCAATTTTGAGCTCTACAATCATATACACTGACCCAGAAACCAGTGCGCTCATATATCACTCCCACAAGGAGGACTAGAGATAAATATTGTGTAATTTCTGCTGTACCAAAGGGATTTGTGAAATGAATGACGGTTTTCAAACAAGCACTTCCACCATCTTTCTTCTATTGTTTCAACAGGTTTCTAGGAAAAAAAGTAAATTGGAGGTGAAAACTAGCCTCTGATATGAAAGCTGATAATATACTCCATGTAGTAATACAAAGTGCCTATAATTCTGTCAGAGGAACCATAACCTGAATAATGATTTTTGCTGTTACAGGATGATCAGGACCAAAATCAAAGTTGAAATTGTATTATGTAGAAACAAAGAGATTGCAGATTGACAAGAAACATGAATCTTGCAAAGCTACATAGGAAAACAACTAAATTATTTTGACCAAAAAGTGCTGTGACTGACCAACCAGAATCAAGTAATATGTAGCAATGCATTTAACTAAAACATGATTTGATATGATTGAATAATTAAATAATTGTAATATCATCAAAAATACTGATATTTTCCACAGGGTGACTGACATAATACAACCTTTTTTAGGGGAATCCATCATTGTACACAGCATTACTAATCACGGTCAAACCTGCTGCTCTCAAGAAAAGACATACCCTCTCTGACATACACTTACACACACTAAACAAGTCTAAACATAAGAGGCCATTGTGGGAATGAAGTGCCAGTGACACATACTGTATGTTTAGAATGACAAACTACTTCTAATGCATTTCCGTTATATATACACAATATGCACATTATTTAGAATACCTTGAAATGCATATAACAGAGCACAATGCAAGGGATAATGTATCCCAGAATGCAATGCACTCAATATGAGCTTCCATTTCTAGTCTAACTAATGAACTGGAAGCAGCAACAAATGTGTTTTTTTGTTTTTTTATTATCAGACTGACAGAAGATGAAACTCGCTAAAGAAGATGTCTGGATGACAATTCGAAATGGAATTTTTATAAATTCCATTTCGTGACTCGTGATGATGATGAACGAATACATTAGACATTCATCTGAAATCACAATCTTCACAAACACCAAAGAACATGATTAGAGTTCACAGAATTCCCATTCACTGGTTCATTACCTCCCCTGAAGAAAAGCATAAACCTAACACTTTTACTAAAGTATTGTATGGGATAGAGCATAATTTTGAAGAGGCATAAAATATAGAGAACAAAGACAGACGTGGAGAACGTCACTTCGCAGCCAGACTTCCCTTTCTTCCCATTACGGGAAACTCCAGGCATTTGCATAACCCACAAAGCATGCTGATGAACAGACATGCATCCATCCAAAATAGTTTTTCCATGCGCGACAAGACGTTTCGTATGAGCTGAGATGTAATTCCTCAAAGTTCTCCACTGTCTGTTATTTTTTCCAATAACTCCCTTTTCCATGAGAAATCACGAGGAGCTGCTCCGAAGACCTACAAATTACAACGCCGCTGGGTTATACTTAAAGTATAATGTATAAAACAGGCTTTATATTAATTTCAGATCATTTTTTTGTTCGTTTTGATAAATGAAGTCATGCAGAAGGGTGAAGTATGTATAATCTTCCCTGGAATACTGTCGTTATTCTCTGTGAAGGATTCCATTATTTCATCTGAGAATCTGAACTGTGTGGAATATTATTGTAATTATTACATATGACAGCTACATTAAATAACTACAGGTGTGTTTAAGTTTTAGTTGTGATGTTGCTAAGGTGTTCTAAGTAGCTTTTAATTCATTGCTGTGTGGTTGCTGGGATATTCTGGGTGGTTGCAAGGGGGTTTCGTACTGGCCCAAATCAAAATAACTCATTCCAAGGTCTCTGTGACATTCTGGTCTTTAGATATGACGTGCGTCCCTCCTTCAAAAGTAGGCCATGTCTGTGAGAAATTGCCTTTTTATCGGCCTCCAGGCCTAAACTGCAGTGTAAATCATATACAAAAAGTAACAGAGCACCTCTCTTTAATAATTTGCATCATTTTAGGTCTGTAGCACAAACGAATACACTAATTAGGAATTGTTAGTTCAGATCACTAACCCAAACTATGAGCAATAGTAAAAGCAATGCTTGCTTAAACAAACACTACTAATAATGGCCATGAATGCAGTGCTGTTTTAGCAGCATAGGTAGCTGTAGGGAGGCATGATTCTCATTCTCTGACTCACAACCTCTTTATGTGAGTTATTGAGTTTCCAGATGCGGTTGATCTGGGGTGAAATGTGGCAGTGGAAACATATCCTCCTTTCCCTGACGAGCCTGTTAGAATGTTCTAGCGAGAGACCCAGACAGACAAGAAAGAAATGATATTATGAAAGAAACAATATGCTGCCCTGTTCTGTGTCATCTATGGGGAAGCGCAAGGTTTCCTTTACACGGCAAGCCTGACATCTAGTGGCAGAAAGCACCTCAGCGTCTGGTTTGGCGTACGGTTCTCATCATATGAAACAGTCTTTTCCTCATAGCTCTGAAATGAGTTCATATTTTTGGGAATCATTTTGGGATGGTTACGCAGCACACTGAAAGACAATGCCGTGCATAACAGTAACTGACCAAATATTCAGAATGGAATATTAGAGTCCTACTGTGAAACATACATTGTATACAGTATTTGGCTGTCAGTCAGTACTGATCTTAAATTTAATTTTAATGTAAAAAATAACTTGAAGTTGGAAAAAACTATATAGTCATGAAACAGGAGGTGAGACACAGTAAACTTAACCAGTCTTTATTTACAGGTTGGTTATGATCTTTTTGTATAAGACAGGTAAGTGAAGCGCATAAGCAACAAAATGAGCAGTCACACTTAACTGACAAGTCTTTCTCTTTGCAGGATGGCTGAGGAGCACACCGATGATATGCAATCTGAAGGAATGAGTAGTTTGAGGAGGGTGATGAAGGTATAGGTACATCAAGGTGTGTATTCGGGTAGGTTCACGCTCGTGTAGAGACTGAATAAAACTGGAATAGGCAGGCAAATAACAAGCCAAACAAAGTGAGACTGTGTGCTATGCACAAACAATACTGGACAACTCACAATGGTGATGAGTTAAATGATGTACAGCTGTGATAGAGTTAGTGTCCATGGAAACAGATGAGTGGCGGGAAACTGAACAAAGGAACACATGTGACTGAAAATAACAAACTAAAAGTCCATGAAAATGAAACTATGGTCAAAATAGCATCCAAACAGAACAGGACTGTGAGAGTACGGCCTCACGCCGTAACAGATGCGGTGAAAGGAGGAAAGGTGGGGGCTTGGGAGGGGTGGATGAGGAGCTGACGAAGGGATGAGAGAAGATGGTGAAGGGCTGGCAAAAGCAGGAAGGACAGACCAAAGAGGCAATGGAGGAGGAAGCAAAGAAGGAGATGATGGGTGGAGCAGCTGGGTGGTGATGACCCAGAGCTGGTCGGTGGGGGGAGGAGCCAAGGTGTTGACGCAGCCAACGACATCAGCAGGATGACTGACAGAGCTGTTAGGGGATCCCAGGATGCAGACAGAGAGCTGATGCCCTTGAACAACGCAACTGGCGCTGGAGACCAAGGCAGAGCTGTGGCAATGATCGTCCGAGGTGTAACTGGAGCATACAAGGACTGAGGTGGAGCCGGTGCAACCAAGGACCCAGTTAGAGCCAGAGGGAGGGTGGAGCCTGCTGGAGCCGAAGGGGTGGAGAGCGGGAGCATTGCGAATGGCTCACAGTTCACAGCGCAGGCAGGGTGATGGCTGACCGGAGGAACGAGGGAGCCTGTGAAGCCGCAAGGCTGAGGATCTCAGGTGGAGCTGAGGGTGGGAGGAGCCAAGGCGTTGCATACTGGTCGACGGACCAAGGCAGAGCAAAGTGATCAGTGACCAGAGGCGGAGCTGAGGGATCCTCACACTTAGGCGAAGCTGGTGAGTGCGTGGCCTGATGCTTAAATACGGCAAGGTGTCACACGGAAGGCGAAGGGCTGCAGGAAAACCAGCTGAGGCAGGGCTGAAGGACTGGCTGAGATCTGCAGTGGAGGTGGGAGAGTCCATGTTTTTGGCAATGATATTGTTTCTGTGCTGGCTAGAACCAGCAGTGATGATAGTTCTGATGATGGCTCTGATGATGAAAGTTGAGGGTGGGACGCACTGCTTCAGAATCCCAATCAATCAGCCTGTTCTCTGTGTTGAGCTCCACCAGAACTCCTACCGGGATGATGTATGTCGGCTCACACCCATGGTCAGACTTGCGTTGGGGCTTCGGCTCGGAACTTAGGCGTGGTCATCACAGGCTCCGTGTGCACGGTGGGTGGAATCTCTCCGTCTGCATGGTTAGGGGTGGTGGTGGGCTGGGCTTTGGGTCTGGCTGCAGTCTGGGTTGGGGTTAGGTGCTCACCAGACACTGGATGATGGCAAGCTTTCAATCAAGTCCTGTCGTGTCTGGGAGGTATACAGGATAGTAGTAGTTTGCCCTGACCCAGAAGATAGACTTTAACGTCTCATCGAAAGCAGTCTTTAAAGCGAACTGACAGAACTGAAGTCCATTAGAGGAAGCCCTTCTCGGGCTAGGGCGGCAAATTTCACTGCATAATCCATTCTGGTCTGGTATTTTGTTACGCTGATCTGAAGAAACAAAACAGGATTTTTTTAATAAGTGGTTCATCCACCACTTATTAAAGAACTCAAAATAGGCAGGCAAATACCAATCTAAAAGCAAGATCATGTGCTACGCACAAACAATACCAGACAACTGAAGAGTGCACAAAGAGGAACTTAAATACACAATGGTGATGAGTTAAATGATGAACAGCTGTGACAATAGAGTTAATGTCCATGGAAACATGAGTGGCGGGAAACTGAACAAAGAAACACGTGACTGAAAATAAACTAAAAGTCCATGAAAAGAAATTAAGATCAAAATAGCATCCGAACAGAACAGAACTGTGACAGAACCACTGTGCACAAATCAATTATGTTAGCCAAATCATTCTTTAGTACACCTAAATGAAAACATAAGGGTAGTTATGTAGCCACCTGTACATATTTCAGTTTGATATGAAATTTACAGCCAATGCAGCCTGATATACTTTGTTCATTTGTTCTTCAAGATTTTGCAAATAATTACTAAATAAAATGTTTTTTTTTGTTTTTTTTGGCATCAACAACAAATCTGCATATGGATCCATTTTCCATGTCCAAGGTCATGAACGGCTAAGAGCTGAAATATGTAATTACGGTAATTCCATCATGCTGTGAATGCAGCATAAATGCAAGATTAGTCTTAATTCAATCTTCTTGTGAATGAAGTCAAACAGTTTTCCATAATCCGCAGTGTGCAATATAAGAGGCTAAAACGTCACATCTGTGTTTGTCCTCACCCTTACATAATCTCTTTGACTGCAGGGCAAGAATTTGTCATGTCCAAACCTGAATCCTCCTCCTGGTTCATCTCCACAGAATGGACACATCTATCTCCACAAAATCACAATATACACAGATGACCATCTTTCACAAAATATTTGTGTTTGTCTTTTCCGTTCAATAAATTCTAAATAAGAGTAAAATATAGTCTAAATCATTTAAATGTGAGTCAACATTTTTCATATGAAGTTCTCTGCATTATTGTTTTTATTTTTGTGATTGCATGCCTCCTCCTCGCAATATTTATTCACTATGATTCCACAATTCCAACCAGTTCATCCACCTGTTTTACCGTAACCAAAGTTCTGCTGTTGTGCCTGGAAACTCGACTCAAACAAACACTTATGGTGAGTCGGAGAGCATGGGTGAATCACAAGGAAAAGGGTTCTGCAAAGTTTTCTGAGAGAGAAATCTATTCCCATCTGTGGTATCAGCAGACTGGAACGCCGGGGCGCCACCATCACACCCAACATTCATGCTGCTTCAAAAATTCCTCTTCCTGATAATGGCTCAGACTCAATTTCAAGATTTGCTTTTGTCTGTAATCTCTAGTTCCGGGAAAAAAAAAAGAAGAAAAAAACAGTTTGCTCACTCCAACCCAGAGGTGTTTCATTCTCAGTGTATGATTTACTGAAGTGGGCGACAGTGCCAGAAAATAATTAGCGGGAGAAATGGGATCAGGAACCTGGACCACCCACATGAAAACCAAGTGTTAATGTATCAGAGGATTGTAACCGGTTATGGGTGTGTTCAAATCCCTATTCTAAGCAGGAGCAATAATATTGATGCTTGTTTTGTCATCTTCTATTGGCTGAATTATAAAAATGGCCTCATTGGGACTCTCACTGGGAATTTGGGCCTTGTTTTTAAAAGGCACGTGTGATCGGATTTGATCCTAAATATCATTCAGATATCAGATATCAACAAATCAGAATTTTTATTGTAACTTGATGCTCTTATAGTTACTAGTAATTAAATTAACATTGTTTATGTAAAGATAAATAGGCAAACTCTATGCATTAATGTGTTTATATGCACAAATGAGCAACATTTTAATTGCTAACTAACGTTTTATAAATTATTCACATTTAGGATTATTATACGCACGTCTTTGTAAATGAACCCCCTGATGTCCAACACTCAACAGCTCCTAAAGAAGAGAAGATGTTGATTTACGAGGAGGATTAAAAAAACATTTAACAAGTGACAGTACGGTCCCTAGGGCATTACGTGAACATGCTTGACACAGACCCGATTAACCTATTGCTTTAAATATGCTATGCTAACGGCCAAGTGCCGACCACGGTTCCTGGACCTCCAAAAGTGAGCAGCTCCGAGATGACACTGGATTTATGACGAGTGAGCTCTTGTTTTTTAATAAGTGGAAAACAGAACCATGGGCCATGTTCACATATCTGGCTCGGAAAGTATTCCAGAGGCCTTCCAGCTGTTGGACACATCCCATTCGACAAGCAATAAAGATGGTATGAAAAACGTAAATAGCAATGCCATGTGCACGACCGTGCGTAATAGTCTGCATGTGAGAAAGAAAGAGACACAAAAGTGTGACAAAAGGCCACAGCATTTAAAAAAAGTGTTGTAGCACATATTAGCAGATAATGGAAAAAGTACCATCAAGTACCATCTGATACTATCATTGTATGTGGTTCTGCCACAGCGATAGTATCAGATCACAATAGCAGGGTATATATTTATGTACCATGGTATTGACATGGTAACTCCATGAATGTGAATATATATTATTTATTAATTTCAAAAAGGTAATTGAGAGAACTGACTACTTGCAAAAGCCCCTGCCACAAAACCAAGCACATTCATTCAAAAACATTCATTGTTGCACAGTTCACACTTCTTAAGCTGACTGGAGAAGTGCCCTCGTATAAGGAATGAGGTAAGATTGACGAATCACTGACAACAGTACAAGGACACTCATTCTGCAATGTGTACTCCTTTGCTGGTCATTAAATTCACAATTGTGTCAGGCTGTTGCCATCCAACTGAAACCCATCCAGAACAAAAGAATATTACTGAACCTGCGTTCAACTTTCTGTTTTAAAGCTATGAGCTCATGGACCTGTTTTCCAAAGTTTCTGTAATAGGTCATCGTTCTAATGGTTTACAAGCCATTGCTTTGCGTCAGAACATGAAATGCTTTTGATCCATACAGACAAGGATCTCTAAACAGACAGGCATTGTAGCCTTACCTATATCGTATTGGGTTACTAGTAGTGTGGCTTTTAGAGAGCACGCTCAAGTATGTGTAAAAGCTGACTAGCACAGAAACATGCCAGAGCCGTGAGTTCACCTCCACTATATCATAACTTAACCTCCAATAAAAGCCACTGGAAAGGCTTTCTTTTAGTGGGCGTAACATGACACTGTTTAGCTTAGCTTATTTACCCATTAAGTCAACTCATGTTCACGTGCATGCAGGCACAAAAGTCAGAAATTCAAAGTTTAAGTTAGCAGAACTGGCAGATTTTTATTTTGTACATTTGAATTGTTCTTACCTTTAAATATCTGAGCAAGCTAATTCATACATTTCCTTTACAAATTATAATGTAATCTCAGTTTAAATATTTTTAAAAGTGGAAACTTGGCTAGCTTTCACTAGCTAATTCAGTAAATGCTAACTTTCTAATTGGAAACACAATGTCTTGATAGCATTAGCTTAGCATAATAGCAAAGATAATATAGAACATTTAACATATTTGTTCTTAAAGGAGATGTCTAATGCTATTTCATGCTTTCTGATTTATTTACACAGTTAAAGAGTTGGATTCTCTTGCTAAACAAGGCCAAAGTTTCAAAAAATGAGTTAGACACAGAGTATTTCTGTGCCAAATACACTCCTTCAGGATTCGTATACATTTCGTAAAGTTTTTTTCTCCGAGTATGGTGCTGTATGAGGTCATAAAGGGTGGAATTTCTTGTATGGGCACTTCTCCCGGATGAGCGTGCGCACATCAACCAGAGCGAGAGCAAGACAAGAGCGCGCATATCAACGAGCTTCGTTCAGGTTATGGGAGCCGTCAGCAGCACTGCCATTTTGTTTTTAGACCACAAAATCAAAAATGTCACTAAAAAAGTGTGTTTCTGCTTGTGGGGGAAAGATAACATTCAGCTTCCCAAATAATCCAGCGTTAAGGAAACAGTGTTTTTCCGGGGCAGCAACGGAGTTCTGCAAATGTGTGTTTGTTCCAGGCATTTTGGTGAGAATATTTTATAAACAAGGTCCAGTTTGACGCTGGATTAGTGGATTGTTTGAAACTGAAAGATTGAGCGGTCCCAGTGCTAAAATATCCCCGTCACGAGTGGAAACCGCAGGCGGTGAGTGAAACTGCATCAAATGTCTTTGTTTTGTTGCCAGTCAGCACGTAAGTGCATATAATGTAAACACGTATGTATACTGTGAATCTAAAGTTATCCAGGGATAATGCCATGACGTATTGTGTGTGCGTGTGTGTTCGTGTCTTATTGGTATAGCATATCTGTCTTTTATAAATCTGATAAACTAAAGACTCTTCTGTGAAATGAAGGATGCAACACTACTCTATAGGTACTCAAGATTAACATGAGACTGGCAGAAACTGTGTGTGTTATGAACCCTTTAAGCCAAGCTAATGCTCCACTCGTCACCATGATGGTAGTTTTGTGGTCAATTTTGTGAACTCAAAAGAAATATCTATATACTCATATTTTGATGAAACTCATTTGTTTAATTTTATTCTACTCAGACCAATTCATTATTTTGAGATTTTGGGTTTACAGTGTGTTCTACTGTAACAGACGTTTTCTTAAGATCCCAGATTAGCATGAACCAGGCTTGTTTGGTCTGCCATCACTCATCACTCATTTGGTCTGGTTGTCATAACCCCTAATCAGCCTCCCCAAACCTCAGAGCAGGCTCTTCAAAACCTGGCCGTACCTCTCGAGCGCCGCTCTACTCATCTCCCGCTATCATTCACCCCACGTTTCTGTCCGCACACACCAATTAGATGCCATTACAGTCCGTCATGACATGTCTCTGCAGACAGGCGATTTGAAAAACATCTCAAGGGAACTCAAATTAAGTGCACACCGGCCTCTGATTTTCATTCCTTAGATGCAGTTTTGATTTGAACCTTGTTTCATGTCCTGCTTCTCACCACAACCTCTGCTGATTTACTGTTGTGTGTTTTGTGAGTTGCCATTGCTAGTTCAGCTCAAAGTGCCACAGCAGGTCAGAAAGTCAGCAAGTTTATGCAAAATCACAGAGCCAGAAGTACAGCGGTAGTTTTGTCAGTACTTTCCAGTACAAATGTCGAAATATTCTTAAATCAATTTAATTGAGAAGCAAAATGCCTTAAGAAATTAAGAATTATCTTCTGTTTCAGGAGTTCACACTTTTATATAATTTATAGAGAGTAAATTTAAATGCGTACTTGGTGTGCTGTCCGGGGGGAAGGCTTCGAGCTCGGAATTTGGCCCAATCCCAGAGTACTCCCCTGTATGTAAGTGGTTAGAGATAAAAGTGTGGAGAAGGGGTGGTGGAGGGATGCTGATAAACTGTCAACAAACAGAGGTAAGACTGCTGCATATATATATATACCTCTTATTGTTGATTAGCGGAGTGCTCTCCACTCAATTATCTGAACATGCTCCTCCTGAACCTTGTTAATAAAACATCATTAAATACAAATGTAAGAGTTTTTGCTTAAAGCAAGAAAAAAATATCTGCTAATGAAGTCAGAAAAATTATCTGTTTTTTTCTGACAATTGGCAGATTTTTTTGTCTCGTTTTAAGCATAAACTTATGTACTTTAGATTTTATCTAGTTCTTTCAGAGAACAAGACTTAATTTCTTAAGTCATTTTGCTTCTCAAGTAAATGTTTTTTTTATGGTTTTCATCATCACCGACCACTCACTTAATGAATATTCCTGTGCCAATAATCTTTGTGTTATTTACGACTTTGAAAAATCGTTCTTTTGCAGCGTTCATCATCACCGACCACTCATGGACCTCCAGGAACCGGCTTGTGGACTTCAGGGTCAGGGCGTGAGTCTCACTTGGGGTATATTATGAGGTTAGCACTTAAACCTTCATCCCACATTAACAATTGTTGTAGAAAAAGCACTTGGTCCCTAACTTCTAATGAGGTGTTTGTAAATTCTCCACGGCCCTTTCATTTTGTGTGAAGGTTCTGAAAGGTCAGCCTTCCCATGCTCTCGGCCTCATGTGCAGCTCAGATGTTTGAAGTGAGCCATCGAAAGGAAATTCCACAGAGCACATAATTCTGTAAAATCTGGCAGTCCACAAATGTGGCATCCCGTAGTTGGGAATCAGATATAAATCTTTAAAGCTTGGGGTGGAGCCTTAAATGATTTGGAGAACCTTCCTTCGGGGAGGATGTACCTCAACAGACATGAACCAAACCTCACACACATGCTGTTTTGCATTTTTGTTTCTCATCACTAAAGTTTCTAGAGCATGCAAACAGTTTTTTTGTACTTGCTTTTGAAGTAAAAGCTTGAAGCCAGCCTTGAACTATTATGTAGTAAAATTAGAGTAAATGAACATCTTTGTGTACCTATTTGGTGAGTTTCTTCATCAGGATGTACTAAGAACTGAGCTACTGCTGTGCTGAACAAAGTTAGTTGGGTGCTCCTTTAATCACCTCTGTTGGCAACTAAATTAATTGTGAGAAATGCAAATATGGCTGCAAAAACAAAAGGTTGCCACTTTGAATGTAGGTCTTCTTTGCAGCCTTGTTCAGACAGTCAGTTCAAATCCGATTTTTGCGCATATCCAATTGGAGTCTTATCATATTTAGCAAGTGTGAACAGCTAAAAACACATGAAATAGGATTGTTTCAAGATACATTTATATGGCTACATTTACACTGTCAGTCCAAATCAGATTATTTATGCATCTGAAATCTGATCTAAACGATTGACTGCACACTGTGTATTGTTTCGATCCAATTCATTTGGCAGAATATGTGCATTGGTTTCTATGGCAATGACATTGCGTTGGAATGCCTACGCCAAAAACAACAAAAACAGTTGTTTCACTTCTTTCCATTGCAGAAACTTTCCCCAGGATCTAGGGACTTTGAGGTTGTACTCGGTGTATTTCAACCACAGGAACCAGGGTCTAAATAAAGTTCTGGGTAAAAATTTCCCCCTCAAAACGGCCCTGCTTGCGAGGTAGTACTTTTTCAAGTTCATGCAGCATTTTATTTCAACCACTATTTTTAAAAGTCTGTTGCGTACATGGTGCATCCAGTGAAAGAGTTGATTGCTATTCGAATCAACAGAGTTTAAAAAATATGACGATGGGCCGACGACGAGGTCCAGGCTTTATTAAATTTATTTGCAAAGGACAAAATCCAGTGGGAATTGTAAAGTCAACACGTGTAATCCTACATCACCGGACTAATCTTCATGGTTCTTTAGACTGCGATGGAAACGCAGACAGCAGCAGGTCTGGGGGAAAAAAGTTCCTGGGACAAATTGTTCCGGGTAATTTCGGTGGAAACGGGGCTATAGAAGGATTTGCAATAGAGATGTTGTCTTAGAATATAACAATGTGTAGCTGTGGCACTGGACTACTATGTCTTTTATGAGTCAGCGACAGAATTGTACAATATGAGGTTGACTTGCGTGGCTTTATTCCCTGCTGCCGGTCTCAAATTCAAAGAGGTGTGTATATCAGGCCGACAAGCAGTATATTGTGATTTTTCGTCCCCATCCGGCAATTTCATGCCAAACGTTTGCGCCAGACACTGGAAAATTTACAATACACAAATTGATTCCACGTTGAGTCAGGCTTCTTGTTCATAGCCACAAGCCTGTGTGTGTGTGTGTATATGTGTATTTTTGTAAGAAAGTGAAAAGCAAATAAGCCTCAATGTGGTTCTCAGCTATTTAGCTGATGCTGCTTATCCAAAGCTTAGCCAAGAAATATACTTTACACTACAGTGTACAAGTGTGCAAGGCCTTGGGGTCTGTAAATGTTTTTATTTTTTATTTTTATTTTTTTTGGAAGAAATTAATACTTTTGTTCAGCAAGGACGCATTAAATTGATCAAAAGTGACAGTAAAGACATTTATAATGTTATAAAAGATTTTGATTTCAAATAACTGCTGTACTTTTGAAATTCTAAGCAGCACAACTGTTCCCAACATTGATTATAATTATAAATGTTTCTTGAGCATCAAATCCTCATATCAGAATGATTTCTGAAGGATCATGTGACACTGAAGACTGGAGTAATGATACTGAAAATTCAGCTTTGATCGCAGGAATAAATGACATTTTAATTATGTTATTGTAAATTGTAATATTTCATAATATTACAGTTTTGATTGAATAAATGGAGCCTTGATAAGCATAAGAAACTTCTTTCAAAAACATTTAAAAGTCTTACCGTCCCCAAACTTTTGAATGGCAGTGTACTTAAGGAGTTAGTTCACCCAAAAATTATCCTATAATTGACTCACCCTCAAGCCATCCTAGGTTTATATGACTTTCTTCTTTCAGCCAAACACAATCAATCAGAGTTATATTAAAAAATATCCTGGCTCTTCCAAGCTTTATAATGGAAGTTAGTGGTACCTTATTCTGAAACCCAAAAAAGTGCATGCATCCATCATAAAACTAATCCACACGGCTCCAGGGGATTAATAAAGGCCTTCTGAAGCGACGCGATGGCTTGAGGGTGAGTAAATCATGGAACATTTTCATTTTTTGGCTGAACTAACCCTTTAACATGTTTTCTAGCTCTACTTGAATCTCTTCAGACTATTACTGAAAGAAGCTGACTGTAGACAGTTTAGCTTATTAGCAGCAACTTGTGTTACATCATGTATTTGAGCTTTCGTTGCTAGAAGCGTTTACATTCACTTGCATGCAAGAGTATGTTTCATGCCTCAGATATCTTGCTCAAAGGCTCAATGATGCAAGTTGAAATTAGCAACCCTCCTGTTCTGAACTCAAACCCCTTCTGGGCTTTGAAACTACGACCTTCGGGCTTCTAGCCCTGATCTTTAACCACTGAGCTACCACCACCCACAGGCTCCCCAGTGATCTCAGCTCTTGACATACTGTATTGGGTTACAGTTTCTTGTTCAAATAAGCAAGAGGTCAGATTGGTAGAGCGTTCAACCAATCAATCACTGACAGCATTGAGCTGTTTGGAGCACAGACTGTTTAAATTTGAACCATCAGGAAAAATCAAATGAAAGGGCCACTCATTGGTGGAGTAAATCTCTTTTAGTGCTCTCAGAATAAACTATCATTCAAATATGTGTTGAGAATTAAAAGTAAGAGCTTAGACGTCTTGAGCCCGAGACGTCAGAGAGAGACTCAAGATTTATTGTTCAATCCGCTTAAAATAATAATAGTTGTATATTTGCTTTTCTTAAGTCTGTGAAACCCAGATTTACTTCCAAAATCATTCCATGCCAAACGTTTCAGTCATCTGAGTGGAAGACAAGATACCAAAGCAGTTCTCAGAAAGAGAGATGATCACAAACAAATGCTGGGACATTTTTCTGAAATTTTCAAAGAAAATGTGGTCTATGCTGAGTTCTTCACCCATCACTGGGAATGTTTAATGAAAGACCAAATTTAAGAGAAAATCTAATGGACCAGCGCAGAGGGAAAGATTATTGCTCAGAGGTTGCTCTTGCATAACTCACATGGCTTGATTGAGTTCTCAGTCAAATTAAAGCATCAACTTAAGTGTCTAGTTTTACTGTGCAGGTCATAATAGACACAATACTGGTGAGAAATACAATAAAATAAAGCAGAATACAGCTTACAATGTTCAGTGCTGCATCTCTTGTAGCATCTTCAGCATTTGTTGTCATTTTCAGATGTCTCTTTGTGAGACACAGTGGTGCTTCCAGAAAACCACTGTTGTCTGGTTTTGATTATGTCCTTCTTGTTTTCAGTCAATCTACAAGTGAATGCTTCTGCTGAGTTGGGTTTGAACTCTTCATGGGCCAGTGAAGAGTCATGGAACTACATCCGGTAACATCTCTAAACTACAGACATGGCAAGAAACAATCAATCAAAACAATCAATGCAAATAACATGATAAGCAGTGGTATTAGGCGTTTAGATAGATAAATCAGACAGACAGACAGAGCTCACTTCTAACGGTTGAATATCCAAGGGCTGTAAATATTCTAACAAAATTCTCTTTTTGTGTTTCCTGGAAAAATAAAAGCTTGGATCGACATGAGGATGAGTAAATAATGAAAGAATTCTCATTTTTGGATGAGCTACACCTTTAACGTTTCCTCAGCAACACGTCTGTTGCACACTATTACTCACTGATGTCAGATGCACATCTGTAAGTAGCCAAAACCAAACCTCTAACAGAAGTCTTACATAACGTAAGCAACTGGGTTGTAAACTGCACCGGTCAAGAGAAATTCACCAGGGGGATCAGTGTTCATTCATCACTGACATTCTTTCATTCCCATCTCGGTCATTCACGTATGACGCAGCGTATTTCCAGACTAACGGAGGCCGTCCATGGATAGACTGTCTGTCTGACTGTCTGAAAACTCATAACCTAGCCAAGTTTAGCATGTTCAGGATCAGTTAGTGGACTACTTGCCATGGATTCCTAAAGCACGCTCTCTTTAGGAGCAGGAAACAGACCCCTGAGGGGTTTGCCCTCTCTTGCCCTCTCCAAGGAGAGCTGCATTTTTTTTTTTTTTTTTTTTTTTTCCAGCAGAGGCACGTCTGAGACCTCTTAAATTTTACATTTTTTTCCCCTTGTTTTGGGTCTTACTATAAATCAAGCCTGACTTGTCATGGATACTTAATTTCTGAGCTAAATGATAGTCAGAGATGATCTTGGACCTCCTCCTGAATGGAGCCCTTATAGACAAAGAAACAAAAAATGAATGCTCAATTAGATTTCTACATGTTCTGGAGACAATGGGAGTGCTGTTTGCCTGCAGAAACTCACAGCTGGCTCTTTTTAAATTCATTGCTATGTGGTCGCTAGGGTGTTCTGTATCATTTACAGTCTCGTTTAAAGGCAATTCTGAGATTTGTTTCTAAACACATTATGAATGTTAGAAATGTATTGCTGAATTGTGGAGTTAGACCGTTAAACAGTTTTTCATCATTTCTATGTTCAGGATTTTTTGGGCAGGGCTAAAACGGTGGCTCGATGACACACTGGAGCCACTGAGCCTGGCCCCTCTCCTAACACTATCATAACTAGAGCACATTCACCCGCTCAATCGCAAGTTAAGGCCCTTTTACACTGAACGCGTAATGAAAAAGCAAAGCGGACAAGCGAATATTTCGCGTGCAAATAGTTTGCATCAAAACCATTCACATCAGAATTTTTCTGTCATTGCGAGAAAAAAAAACGCTGTTTTTTTTCACCGCACACTTGCATTTGGTGCTCATTACACAAACAGCTAATCAAAAAATATAACCATTGCACTAATTATTCGCGCGTCAAAATCACGTCCAGTGTGAAAGAACCTTTACTGTCAGTACCGTTAGTTACTGCAGCCTACAGTTTGCTAGATAGTTGATTGTTACTGTGAATGACGACATGCTGACCATTGCAAGATGGCTGGCTCACCGGCCTGTCTGGAGCGGTCAAATGTGGACCTCTAGGGTCAACCTCTAGGGTCAGTCTCTAGAGCAGAGGAGTGAGGTTTACTCACACAGCGACCACTAGCTGGCCTCCGTTACACTAGCAGGGCAGCAAGAGACATCCAGAGCTCAGTGCTAGCTGTAAGCCAGTCATATCGGTCATAGTTACCCTCAGTGAAGTGCCGGCCTTGGCCAGCCCATCCAGCTTAGGTCTAGGTCTTCCCTTTAAAATGATCTTTCTTCTCTCCAAACGATCGCCAGTGAAGTCAGGTGTGAAAGCAGTGGCCATAGCTTATTTCACATAGATCGCTCACAACCCGCCAAAAGTTCAAACGGCTGATGACATCAGAGGGGGTAGCACCGACATATTCTCAGCCTCTGGGGCATTTATATCACTACACATCAAAATCTGATTGGCTGATGACACACGCCAGTCAAAGTTATGATCAAATGGAAAATGGCAGCTTCAACGGAAGGCTAGCTATACTACTAGTGCTGGTCCAATGAGCTGTGATGCGTTTAGATGACATATGGAAAATACAGCTCAGCCTCACAAAAATAACCACATTCTTTCTGGAAATATAATTGTAATGTACTGAAAGAGACAGTATTTGAATTTAGATATGTTCAGACACACATTAATTTAATTATGAAAATATTTTTGATTTTGACAGGGCCAGCAGAGAAGGCCTTGATAGCCCACCACTGTCAATACTGTGTACCGTGATAAAAGCTTCAGCAATTTTCACAACATGAAAATTTGATACCGCCACATGCCTAGTTGCAAGGTGTTCTGGCTTGCTGCAAGGATGTCATGGTGGATTGCTAGAGAGTGAGCAATAGGGCATCATACCGATGGGGCATTTAAAAGTTTAGGAGTGACATGTATGCTGAGTTATTTTGACATCAGTGGTATTTATGAGACATAGTGGGCCCCGATTGAGATATAAACATATTTTATCATCATATTAAAATAAACATTATCATAGCAGCAGCTTTACAACAAAAAATGACGTAATGCCAGGCTTTGTTCACAATTTCCAGTGCAGAAGCAGCAGCAGCTGTGAGAGAGAGTCGCAATGTGGGTCATTCACGATACTCTCAGTTTTTGGACCCCCAGACAGAGGTACGCGCGGGCGTTCTTGTTTAAATAAAATCTCTGGGTGGGATGACAACTCCAGACGGTTTTTCCATGACTCCCCATGAGAGGGTGAGCTGTACTTGCCAGAAGAATACATCATCACAGCGGGCCAGTGCAAGGTTATGTTTGCGTGTTTGTCTGAAACAAATGAGAACTTTCCTACTGGCTACTCTGATCGATGACATCATCTCTGTGATGCCGCCAAATCTCCAAATCGCCCAAGCCATGATGACTAATCTAATTTGTACACGATAATGAATGTAAGCTATAAAAATGTTCGAGCAACAGTTGTGATAACTTGTTAATATATTCCGGCTGAAATATAACAAGGAACCTGCGCCCCTTCGTAGGCTCATGGTCTCACTGGCTTCATGTAAGATTTCATAGCAAATTACTGAAATGGGAAAACAACACAGCATTAGTAGCAATAGTAATGGCCCATTGAAGCAGTTAATAATTCCCATCAATAATGATCCATCCAGTCCGGAATTCCACATCCATAAATCCACTATTGTCTTCAATAAGACAGAGAAAAAGAAAAAAAAAAACAGTAGGAAAACAAAAGCCAGCACCTCTGAGCAACTACACAAAACTATACAAATCACATCCTGTCTATGGCTGAGGTCAGAAAAAAATGCAAACACAGATGCGAATGTTTGGCCAACACAGTTGCATGCTTGTGATCCTGCTGCACACGCATCAACATGAACCGAAATTTGCTATTCTTTTTATTTGCGTAATGTGACGCATTTACAAGGACATTTTCTGAGTTTTTTGCTTGATTGGATAATTTTAAGTGGCCGCTTCATAGTAGAATGAAGACATGTACAGGGTTTTTCCTGCATTGAAAATTCGTTTTGGCAGCCGCCAAAAAAGTGTTGTCCCGCCAAAGCCTTATTTGATCAGTTATTGTGATTTATGAGTGATGTAGATGACTGAGCTGCACTCAGCATTTTAACTGAGTGACAGAGAGAATGAGCAGAGAGTTCCTCCTCTGCGCGTGCGCACTCTCTCGGTCTTCAAACAGGTTGTGTCCAATATTAGATCTGAGGCACTTGAATCGTTCTCTGAGGAGATTCAGGTTCAAGATGCTCACAATTCCAGCCATCGTGAGTCAGATTCAGTTCGAGGACTGGTTCGTCACGATAGATCTAAAGACGCATACTTCCATGTATCCATCCTTCCATGTCACCCATCCTTCCATGTCACAGGAAGTTCCTGAGGTTCGCTTTCGGGGGTGACGCGTACCAATATTGGGTTCTTCCTTTCGGCCTAGCTCTTTCCCCCAGGGCATCCGTTTACTGAATTCTTTCGATGACTGGCTCATATTGGCCCAATCTCGAGGAATGTCAGTTTGGCATTGAGGTGTCGTTCTGGCCCATATTCGGTGCTTGGGACTGAGACTTAACGCCTTCCCAGAGAACCCTGTTCCTGGGAGTTGTATGGGACTCGACTATGATGAGGGCACAATTATCCCCTGCTTGTATCGAGTCCATACAGGTGATGGTCTCCAGAGCAAAATTAGGCCGCAGCCTCACTGTGAAGCAGTTCCAGAGACTGCTGGGGCTCATGGCAGCAGCGCCCAACATAATTCTGTTTGGCCTGTTATACATGAGACCCCTGCAGTGCTGGCTGAAAACCAGGGGTTGGATGCCATGATGCAGACGTGGCCGAGGCTGCGTCTGTACGGATTTCCCTTGGAGCATGGAGCGGGTCCGCCAGGAAGGGATCAGCCTACTTCCAGTGGCACCCGAGGACCTGGGACCTGGCGGTGGTACTTGAAGGGTTGGCTGAGGCCCCCTTTGAGCCACTGGAGTCAGCTGAGGCAAAGAACCTGACCTTGAAGGTGGCCTTTCTCCTCGCTATCACCTCTCTGAGGAGAGTGGGGGACCTTCAGGCCTTGGCTGTTACGCCAACTTGCCTGGAGTTAAGGCCATCTTACATCCCAGACCAGGCTATGTGCCCAAGGTGCCATCTAATGTGGCACGGTCTGTGGTTCTTCAGGCCTTTCATTCTCCACCTCACGTGACAGCGGAAGAGGGAAGACTTCACTTTCTCCGCCTGGTCAGAGCTCTAAGTATTTACTTGGGGAAGTCTTCCCAGTGGAGGAAGTCAGACCCGTTGTTGGTGTGCTTTGGCTCACCCAAGAAGGGGCTGCCTGCATCAAACAGACAATCAGCAATTGGATTGTCCAGGCTATAGCCACGGCTTATCAGGTGTGCAATTTGCCTTCACCGATGGCCATGAGGGCTCATTCCACCAGGGGCATGGCCTCCTCAGTGGCCCTCCTTTCTGGCGTCTCGCTTCAGGAGATTTCATAAGATTCACACCTTCATAAGATTCTACAGTCGCGACTCCCGGTATTGCCTGGTGCCAGGGTGCTCGCGTCCTAAGTGTGCCTGGTCTCCCAGCTTCACACTAGGACGGGCTTGATTACAGTGTGGCATAGTGGGGAGTTCGTTCCCAGAGTGTTGTCACTCGACGACGCAGTGCGAGTTCCCTCGAAGGGGAACGTCTCGTAACGAAATGACTGTAACCCTTGTTCCCCAAGAAGGGAACGAGACACTGCGTCTCGTCGCCACACCTATCACGGGCAGAGCGCTCTCTCCATTGCAAATAAGCTAATGTGCTTGTGTGCCAGCGTCCCCTTTGTAGCTTCCGCTTATGCCATCATCTACTACGTCATGATGCAGCACCAATCAGGGTTGGATAATTTAATTCATGCTTCAGACGCGCTACGCTGAGGGCGTTCCCAGAGTGTCGTCACTCGACGACACAGTGTCTCGTTCCCTTCTCGGGGAACAAGGGTTGCGTCCGTTGCTGGAGCGCTGTCATTACACAGTACGAGAGCTCTGAGAAGGGTCTGCTGGCATTATATAGCATGAGAGCGGCCTCTAGAGGCAAAATAAAAACTATCATTGACGTTGTTTACATTGACACGTAATTAATAATTACGTAATTAGTAAGTAATTAATTTGTTGACTAGATGCTGTATTAGCAGGGAAAGAACAGCAGTATGTATGTAACTTGTCAGAGACTGAGAGGACGCTAACATTAGCAGTACCTTAAGCAGTTCAAACGATGTAACAACTAGTGATGTGAGAAAGCAAACTGTGTATCATCACGCAGTCGACAGAAATACAAATAAATCAGAAACGCATTTGATTTCAATACATATTTTGTTATTTTGATTAGATAATTGTCAAGTGTTCTGGATTTATATGAAATAACACTTAATATAATACAATAATATTACATTTGTAACATTAAGTAATGTTAGAATAAATGCTGTAGAAGTATTATTCATTGTTAGTTTTATCTGTTAACCTTAGTTAATGCACTATGAACTAACATGATTGATCAAGGTACAATTGTATTGCTCAAATATTAATACATGCTGTAAAATGTATATTGCATAATGCATTTAGTTCATGTAAGCTAGCTAAATAAGCTAATACATCCTTGTTAACAAATAGGACTTGTAGTCTGTTTGACATTTACATACATGTTTCTAGGTTATAGCTAAAGAAACATTTATTTATAATATTTTAATGTTGAAATTATTTTCTGTAGAATTTTTTCTGTTAGAACTTCTCATTTTAATATATTCGTATTTACATATGTAATTTAGCACATTTTCATGTTTCACTACTGTTTTTTTATTTATTTCTTGTAATAAAGTTCAGCACTGTTTTACTTAGTGTTATGTGTTTTTTTTAAATTATTATTATATATATTTTTTATCCATTATCCATTTTAAAAACTATCGGTCGATTAATTGGTCATCGGCAAGTGCGGTCCAGCCTTGTTATCGGTATCGGTAAAATCAACTATCAGTCGACCTCTAGAAACAAACATCAAGGTAAGAGATCATACATAATATGAGATCAAAAAAAGATAAGCAAAAATTACAAGCTGCTTCTATGCATTTATTTTATATTTATTGTCAGTATTGCACTCGCAGATCACGTGGGCAGGGTACTTTTTTACTGTGTGTGGATGACCATGTCTGTCAGCCACCACCGAAGACCATTTTTGACCCAGGGAAAAACCTGATGTAAGAGGGATTGGTAATGTCTGTGAAAAATGAGAGTTGTTTAAAAGGCAGAGCAAGTTGCACTATAAATAAATTAAAAAATAAAAAAAAAGACAAAAAATGCACTAAAAAACCTTACACAATGAGACCAAGGTGTGCTTGCATGTTGACGTTTTTTTGTGCTACTGTGCCAGTAACAGCATTAGTACTCTAGGGGGCGATAGATTCATTCAAATGTCTGAAAGTGTTAGACATCATTTTTGGGAATCATCAGGTTTTACTCACTTAGTTGGCAGTGGGAATCTTCCATGACATTCACAGAGAACCCTAGAACAATGATGAGTTAAACACGCCATGTCCTGCTGACATCATTACAGATCCTCTTACTCTGTCTGTTTCACTCATAAAGTCTACAGCATTAAAACACACTTTCAGAAAGTGTGGGTGTGTTTATATGCATGTTGATTTTATGACCTTACTCAGCAAAAATTAATTCTGTAGTGGCCATCACTCAGACTGGTAGCTTGTTTAAGACTTAAAAGTTAGAGATTTGAACAAATCATTCTTCAAATGATGTGGCTTGTTGAAGAAAAGTGTTCTTTGAATTTAAGATTTAAGATTTAATAAAAACTAGTGCATAAAGTATGGACAAATCTCATAGATTTACACTGACTGAAGAATCTGAGACAGCAAAACAAACTTGAATATTACAACAAATAATATAGCCTAACCACTCTGAAGCAGTCACATACTGTAATGCTTATCATAACTATTCTATCACTCCATCTTTTAATTCTCACATCACTCCCTCATTTCTCTCTTCATTAATACCTGATTCTCAGCAGTAAAGATGTTTGTGTTCCTTCCATCTCTCTCTCAGCTCTTCCAGCTAAAAGGTCCCTACAACTTTCACTAACGTTTTATAAAGGTTATGTAAATGTTAGAACAAAATGTTCTTTAGAAAAATGTTTGGAATGTTCTTATAACATTATATACATTCTAATAATGTTGAGAGAAAACATTCCTAGAACAACGTTCATGGATCGTTGAGGGCTCTGAGCTTGGAATCATTTTGTTGCATTATTTTCCTGTTAACACTGTAAAGCTGCTTTGAAACAACTGGGCTTGTAAAAAACGCTATATAAATAAAGGTGATTTGATTTGATTTGTGGAACAGAGGTAAATCACCTCCATATATGCCTCCTCTTTTGCTGATTGGGTAGATTATCTGAATGTATACTACTGGGCTGTTCAATGCTTGAATCTGGTTGGTTGATGAACGTTCTAAGGTGTGTAATTATTTTCAAGGAAACGCACGCTAAAGTAGTTCCAGTCTTGACTGCATTACAGTTTCATATCACTTCGCCAAATTATTTCAGTTATTTCGAAGGTCCTTGAAGCCAACAACTGCAAAATAACCAAAACCCACAATGACTGAGCAAGCAAATAAATATAGTAAACAATATGATAAAAGCAACTAATTATTTCCATATTTTTTGTCACAAAATTACATTTTATGTGTGGAATGTACTCTGATACTCTTTTTCTCCCACTCTCTCCTGCTCAAACACACACACATACAGTACGGACACACACTCGCACAGGAACGTGTTGTCAGCGCTGCTCTGATGAGTTTATCAGTAAAATAGTTTAACATCTTAAAAGCTACATGACATTTCTCACTAGTGATGCAATAAGGGCGCTGTTTTTGGAGCAGATAAACTTACAGTTTTGCTATCAGTAGAGACACTGTTGCCGAACACTGTTGAGAGACACTCAGGTAATTAACATACACTCTCTCTCTCTCTCTCTCTCTCTCTCTCAGCTGTCACAGAGTGGAAAGCACAGCTAACATTGGATTATTTCGGACTTGCCTTGATGCCTTTCTACCTTGTAATGCATCCTCCAAAGGCAGCATTTTTCAGTTTTCAGACACAGCCTTCATGTTCTCATCTAGGCTGCGTCCGAAAACCTAGGCAGCTGGCTCAATGCCTTGCTGCCTTATCAGACAATGACTTGTAAGGCAGCGTTCTGTGCACGACGGCACCTCACAGAACTAATTTCAGACAGACTTAGGCAGTGTAACAGTTTAATGATCTACAGCAAAATAGAAAGAGCTTTGGTGAGAACTAAACAAATATTCAATTACTACATTAGTAATTTCAAGCTAGAAATTACATCAGAGGTGGAAAATGTTGGTAAATAAATGTACATTTACACACAAACTGACCAGCAAATGCAACTTTCGGACTCCATCTTTTTTTTTCCAACTCAACTGTCACAAAATGGAAAGCACGGGATTGTGGGATATCAAAGGCAGCGAAGGATAGCTCTATGCTGCCCTCAAAACTCAATCAGATGAAGGTCTCTCAGGAGACAGGAAGTGAAGCTAACATTAGATTCGGACCAGGTGGCAAGCCAATACGGAAGTGACTTAAACTGCAATTCATCGAGTGGCCACTAGAGACCGGCTCCAGAAGGGAGCAGAATCTCATTGAGCCCCGTGTTAAAATGCCCAACTTTACAGCAGAAAAATTCATGTTTACAGCCTGGTACAAATTGTGGTTTTGGTCTATATTTTTTAAAAAAAATACTTTTTTTATTTAATACATTTACACCACTAATAAATACCAAAAATGATCATATATGAATGATTATATTGACAAAAAAGTGCATTAGGCCTGTTCACACCAAGGAAGATAACTAAAAGATAAAGATAAAAATGTAGTGCTAAAAATCATTCAATATAGTTGGAATCACTTTTAGAGCAATTTTATCCAATTGATGAACGATAAAAACATTGACTGCCAATCAGAATCTATCATGCTTTAACAAGCTTGAGCATTTAAAGAGAATAAGTATTAACAACGATAGCATCCGCTGGAGTGGACACTAAGATAGTTGGTGTGAACCATTTTTTTACAGTCTATGGTGTGAACAGACCTTTAAACTGGCATGTCACTGGGCCTGATATTTATATACAAAATGCATAGAAACACAAATATGTTCCATGTAATACAAAAATGGTGTTAACATCTTGAATACACTAATTAAAAATGTCTCTCAATCCGCTTGTTAAGTCTGACATCACTGTTTCCGGGTTCAAACGCGAACACCAAACAGTGTAATACTCCTGTGTAATACTTTATCTCTGTGGTCAGACTCAGACAGTTAGTCACCTTTTATAAACTGTTAAAATATTAATGTCACAAAGTCACGAAGCCATTTACACAATGGCTTTTGAAAAGCTTAGCTAAAATGTGTGACATGAAAATGTGTGATATGATATGGATCATGGTTGTTGATTTTTCTGACTGGAAATGAGTAGAGGTTTGGACCTAACTATACTGTTGACATTGGGCAATCAACTTTTTTGCCCACAAAATTTCACTGAAATTTCTCAAATGTGACCACACCCTTACTCTGTTGCAACATAAAATGAAACCAATATAAATAAAATATTTACAAGGGACATTTGAGGTAATAAGTCAGAAAAGGTGCAGTAACTTTTCTTCATTCTTCTGACATTTCAAACCTGTTTGACTGTCTGTCTGTGGAACCCAAGAGCAGATTCCAGGCATAATGCAACCTATTCCCCTTCATTGCATGAAATACAAGCAGGAAAAAAATGTGTAAATCATTCATTAATCCATTATTATGTAAACTCGTCTCATTCAATTCAATGATGTATGTACAAATGGATAAGAAAAGATAAAAATCATATGTGTGAACCATTTTAGCAGGGTCCTAGGGCATGTTGTGGTATCTTATCCACACATGCAAAGTTTATTGATAACATAACTGCAATAACATAATAGCATAGTTAACAATTACTTGTTTTGCATAGGATTTTTATATTATTTAACTGTCTAGAACCATATCAGTATTACAGACTTGTATACAAAGTGTCATGGAAAGTCAAACTAACTTTACTTATTGTTTATTTCCTTAACAGTTCACCAGGCCCTTAATGATTTTTGGCTGTCTTCTCTTTATTTCTGAAACACATTTTACTCAAGGGAAAACCGATTGTTTGGTCAATAACTCATGAAGGTCCAGACTTTAAAGCTCTTGATTTCAACTTGCCCTTATGAAAATTTTGTACATTGTACAAAAATATTTCATTAACATATTTTCTATTATAAATGTATTATAAATTCATTATAAATAAAAATAAAAAAACCCACAATAAATACATTAAACTATGAGAAATTCTAGTATGGGTGGTCATATAGTTTAAAAGGGTGTGTAATTTATGTTGGTGCAAGACAATGTTTTCTCTATTCATCAGTCTTTTTCGTTTATGTTGCTGTTTTAGATCATGTTTGTCTTTATAGCGTTTTAAGGTTGTACATTTTCAATAGAATTGAAATGGATCAAACATTTTATCATCAGCATCATAATAGGAACAGCATGCACAAATCTTGGTATGGTATGGTGATTTTGCGCGCCATAAACCGGACTATAGGACATATTGTGCTGACATATTGTCCATTCTGTTTGAACAGGAACTTGGTGCGTATAAAAGCTCTGAACGTCAGTGTATATAATTAATTATGTAACAGGGTAACGTGCCCCTGGTTGCACTATCCCTTATTAACAAACATCGCTAGGCCTCCACCTTTCTTCTTAACAGTCTTTGTGGAATTCCTGTCCGCCCTGAATAAATGGAAGCCGTCCAGTGCAACAAGTGAATCATAAACTGTTGCAAAAAGGTAAACACTTATAGTTTAGGCATAAGTTAATGCAATGCTGAAACTATAGTTACCGTTATTAAATAAATAACCAATGTTCTGAGACCAAGGCTGTAGAGGGAGAGTGGGAACGGTTCCAACACTTTGCATTCCCTTGAGTTTGTCAAAAAACTGTTTGTATTAGAAAGGCAAAATGTTAAAACAATAGCTTTGACACATGCTAACTATACCTTAGAATCTAAGAAAACACTGATTAAGATGATATGACTTTGCAATGCTTCATGCAAACAGACAGTAGGCCTACGACAAAAAATCTGATTATAAAAAATGACTTTTTTAACTTGAAATGTATTTTTTGCAGAAGGAATGGTCACACATGTCTGCTTTCGTCCAGGAAGGAAGGACATCTGACTCATTCCTGATTTGCAAAATAAGCCATGTTGCAACCTTCCCCACTATTTTCTTTTTCCAAGAAATACAGTAAATTAAATATGAACTACACTTTGGTGCTGCAAGGATATTACACAATGCTGATAACCAAACTTCTCGTCTCAACTGCCTCATGTCATGCAGCGGTCAAACATATTTAAAGGGGTCATGTGAAGCTATTTTCAAAGATCATTATTTTGTGTATTTGGTGATACAGAATATGTTAGCATGCTTTAATGTTAATTATACTCACATACTGTACATTATTGTAGCTCATCTATGCCTTTCTAAAGCACGTTGATTTCCACAAAGCCCCTCATTCTGGAAAGCGTAGTGTTTTACAAGTTATAAGTAGAGAATTGAGATATATATGGTTGTAAACATAAATCCATCTCTGCACTTTTGAACGTAAGAACCACAAACAATATGCGTTACACTGCACAAAACTCTGCATTTAAACAGCAAATAATACTTTAACAAATAATAATACATACTTACAGGCTTTGAATCAGAAGCACCAGACTGCCCTAGAAAAGTTGGAATTGCACCCTTTTTTTTAGAAATAATAATAAAATGCCACAGTCCATTTTAAATGAGCCTTGGCCCAGAGAAAACGCCTGCGCTTCTGGATCATGTTTAGATATGGCTTCTTTTTTGACCTATAGAGTTTTATCCGGCAGCGGCGAATGGCGCGGTGGTTGTGTTCACCGACAATGTTTTCTGGAAGTATTCCTGAGCCCATGTTGTGATTTCCATTACAGTAGCATTCCTGTATGTGATGCAGTGCCGTCTAAGGGCCGAAGATCACGGGCATCCAGTATGGTTTTCCGGCCTTGACCCTTACGCACAGAGATTGTTCCAGATTCTCTGAATCTTTGGATGATATTCTGCACTGTAGATGATTATAACTTCAAACTCTTTGCAGTTTTTCTCTGAGAAACTCCTTTCTGATATTGCTCCAGTATGTTTGGCCGCAGCATTGGGGGAATTGGTGATCCTCTGCCCATCTTGACTTCTGAGAGACACTGCCACTCTGAGAGGCTCTTTTTATAACCAATCATGTTGCCAGTTGACCTAATAAGTTGCAAACTGGTCCTCCAGCTGTTCCTTATATGTACATTTAACTTTTCCGGCCTCTTATTGCTCCCTGTCCCAACTTTTTTGGAATGTGTAGCTCTCATGAAATCCAAAATGAGCCAATATTTGACATGACATTTCAAAATGTCTCACTTTCAACATTTGATATGTTATCTATATTCTATTGTAAATTATATATAAGTTTATGAGATTTGTAAATTATTGCATTCCTTTTTTATTCACAATTTGTGCAGTGTCCCAACTTTTTCTCAACTGGTTTGTAATTTAAAATACGCATAGCTGACTATATAATACGTATGAAAACACATTAGTGCATTACCAATTGAATGTAATTTCTTATACTTGATTAACTGTTAATTAATAAATAATAATAATACTTGCCTATAAAGCCTGCATTCAGATGCTTCCGTTTGGGTTCAACAGTGCTCAAAATGCTAGAGGGAAATGCTGGTATCATCACATTTTTTTAATTTCAGTACCGACTTAGTACTGAAGTTGATACTTTTGACAAAAATACTCCAAACATGCGATTAACCAGCTTCAGGTTTCTCTCTCTTTGAGACTGTAAAGCAATCAATGCATTAAAACATTCATAAGCCTGAGATGACAGTTTATGGATAGAGTGCACCTTATACTTCTGTCCAGAAGTTTTGCCCTTGGAACCCAGGAAGCCTCAATGCAGAGGAGATGAGAATAAATGAGAATATATATATATATATATATATATATATATATATATATATATATATATATATATATATATATATATATATATATATATATATATATATATATATATATTATCCAATTATCCCTTTATTTGCAGAGCAGGGCAGCATATTAAAAAACACCAATGTGTATCGGCTCAAGCAGGCCTTCACCAGGGTCACATTGACTGTGTTGACTTTACAGAGCACTTTGAACAGGTCAATGGAGAATTTGATATACAATCAAAACAACAGAACAGCCCAAAGACAATGCTTTAGCTAAAAAAATAAATAAAAAATGAATCCCTCCCAATGAAAAGTGTTTTCATCCTGGTCTTCATCCTGGACATATGTGCATTTTAGATCCATACAGTTATACAGTTATAGCCACCTGGTGGAAAAAAATGCTGTAAAGTGACAAAGTTTTCAGTGATACTGCCTTGAATATTTTTTTTTATTTATCATTTAACCTCAGACAAGGTGCAGTAACCAAAAAAATGAAATCAGTTTACCCTTTGCTTACAGAACGGCCCCAAATCTTCAAGATATGATTGTTTGATTACATAATAATGTTCACAGGAATTCACTTTTTGATTTCACAAGAAGTTACTATTAAACAGTGGGTTGAATTCTCACTTTCGTTTGTGAGTCTATATATATATATCGATAACTGGAAGCAATGAAACAAGAGAGCCTTGTGTCAGTTGGGCAGTTGTGAAGACGCACCTCATATCAAGGAGAGATCTAATCATCAGTAAGTATTTCAGAAGCTCGTGAATTTTGACTACAGTAGTTGTAATAACATTTTATATAAATGTATGGTGCAAAATGATTCACAAAAACATTTGACTTAAGATGCTAATTTTATATCTTCTGCTTTACTGTCAGTAGAAAATATTCATTTCAGGTTCATCTCGTTAATTTTAACATTAATTGTATTTATAATAATCCAGTGAGATTTTTGTACACTATTAAAAATGGATACGGACACTTTCCAGATCAAGCAATTGGTGTTCTGAAGGCAAAGGGTAGGCCCAACAAACATTGATTTGATGAAAATTTTTTGGTTACTGCACTTCTGCATCAGTACATCAGGTGAAATGAATGTCACTTTTCTGTGGCTTGAACAGGATGTACACTTTGTTTTCCGATCTGGTCCTCTAGAGGGTTTTCTGTGCTGGTCTAACATGATGTTTAAAGTGAATTTCCTTCATTCTAGGCTGTAAACGAAATGGAACAAGTAATTGGACCTGTGGTTTTGGCAAACTCAAAATTCTCCATTGACCTGTTAAAAGTGCTCTGTAAGGACAACACAGATAATGTGTTATTCTCACCCCTGAGCATCTCCTCTGCTTTGGGTCTGCTCTGCCTGGGTGGCCAATTCAATACCAATCCAACTTATTCTCAGATGTATAAGGTGAGCTCAAGCCTCTCTAGAAACTGTCATCTCTCGTTTATGAATGCATTAAAGGAGACCTATTATGCCCCTTTTTACAAGATACTTTGTACAGAAACATCATGGGGTCATTTCCACAGACCACATTTTTGTATTCCACACTGTCGACACACATTTATGTTTAAACACCAACTTGTCATTTTGCATAATAGGTCCCCTTTAATGCTTTGATTGCTGCGATTGTGAAATACACTTTCATTTTTTGTCAATGCTTTCTTCAAAACACTCCTCAGTCTCAAATTCTCTGAATACATTTCACTCAATATTAAACAATATCTTGTTATGTTTCTCTTAAGACCCTCCGCTTTGACAATATGACAATTATGTACCACGATCTGTATGAGGAGCTCTACAAAGGAGGAAGGAACAGAAGCCTGCAGCTGGTTAACCGCATGTTTGGAGAAAGCACAGTGAATTTTTATGACGTGAGTTGTTTGAGAAAGCACAGCAAATGGTTGATTTACATCCTAAAGTAATGCGTGATCCAGTGAGATGCCTCTGTCAGAGCACTGATGTTATTTTAATCCCATGCTGCCATGTTCCCACTCTTTCTATTGATGATGTTATAGGATTTCCTTGACGAATGCGAGGAGTGGTGTTTTGCCAGCGTGAGGAATGTTGACTTCAAGACAAATCCTGATGCTGCGAGAACACACATCAATGACTGGGTGAAGAAGAAGACCGGGGGTAACTCAATTAAAGACCAAATTTTGTTTATTTGTTTTTAACTATTAGACAGTCAGTCACTTTCTCATAATTGATTGATTATGAGATTGATTGATCTTCTGCTTGATGTTTTTATCTTTCAATTTTAGGTCACATTGAGAATTTGTTGGATCAAGGAGATGTGTCTAAGGACACGATTCTTGCTCTAGTCAGCGCAGTGTACTTCAAGGATAGCTGGGTCCATCCATTCACACGTGTCCCTGCCAACAAGGTAAAATGCTAAAACTGGATGATCCACATCTAAACCGTTGTGTAATGCTCAGCTTGTCATCGTGTCAATCAAAATCATTGTAAAGCATGATCTCTTGTGCCTTATTGCTTTAGTGCTAGTGTTTTTATTGGCTCATCTGGCCTCTCTCAGTGTAACCCTTATAAAAAAGAAGTTTATTCAAATGTGCTATTAGTATACTATAAAAAATTTATTACAAATTTAATACTTTCAGTATACTTGTTATGTACTTCCCAGAAAAAATAATTTATTTGACCTATACTTGAACTTTTGATCAAGGTACTTAAAAGTATAATTAAGTATTCACAAAAGTGTTTACACATTTGATTGAGTAGCCTATTAAATACTTTTTCACATAGTTTTACATAGTGTCTTAAAACACACATTGTTAGAAAATATTGATTTGTAAAGAAAAAACAGATATGTTCCTAATTCTGAGTATGTACATTTTTGTGTAGTGTGTCGGTTTCAGATTTATCCACTCTGGGACCCGGTTTCAAAAAATACCGGTTTCAGGCTCCTAAAACGCCGGATCCGTGTGGATGAAACGCTGATACGATACAATTTTTTTACGTATACAGCTAAATGTGTCTCCGTGTGGACGGGGCCTTAAAGTGTACTTAAAATTATACTTTTATACAGTAAAAAGTGAGCCAATTTAGTCCCAAGTAGTACTGAAATAGTACACTTATGTTTACTACTAGTATTACATTGATATTAGTATACTTACTACATGTAGTACAATAAAAAATATACTTGAAAAAAAAAAATGAACTTGAAGTACACTTATTATTTGTAAGTGAAGTGAGACTTCAGCATGGTTAACACATCAGCATCTCTAATGTCCGATCTGTCTGTGTTTTAAATGTCAGGGCAAAACAGTGAATTGGCCAATGATGTCTCAGACGAACACCTTTCCTCTGGGTAACATCCCACACAGACAACAACAACTTCCCACTGAAGCTCAGATTCTGGAGATCCCTTATGCGAATAAAGATCTGAGCATGCTCATTATACTCCCAAACCAGAGAGATGGGCTACAGAAGGTAAAACAGGCAGTCACATGAACACATGAACCTCCCTTACTGCTTTTACTTCACTTGAAACTGCACAAGATAAAGTCTATATGACATTTTTGATAGTTGTGTAGGTTTGGTATTACATGAAATGGGAAACAATTAAAAGTCTCTCCCTGCCTGTCTCTTATTTTTCTCCCCTTCCTCTAAGTTGGTAGACTTGATCACTTATGAGAATCTTCTGGAGTGGACTGAGCCAGACAATATGATTCCCACAGAGGTGTCTGTTGAAATACCCATCTTTACGATGCAGGAGAAATATGACCTGGAGATCGTCCTGAAGACTCTGGGCATGATTGATGTGTTTGACCCAGATAAGTGTGACTTATCTGGCATGGCACCTGGACCGTTGAATCTGTCCAAAGTGGTGCATAAGTCTTTTGTAGCGGTGAACGAGGAAGGCACAGAGGCAAGTGGAGGCAGTGATGGAGATGTCCAGAGTCTTCGAAGTAAGAGAAGCCTAGAGAGTTTCGTGGCAGACCACCCCTTCCTTTTCTTCATCCGGCACAACCCCACCAAGAGCATCATCTTCTGGAGCCGCTTCATCGCCCCATGACCTGAATCTGAACCACAGAGCAGAGCAGACTGGACAACAATGTGATCTGTCATATTAAAATACAGCAGTGATTATATAGCATGTATCTACATATGAACATATGCTTAAAACAAAACTCTGAATACACAAAATGGTTGAGTACCTAAAATGAAAAACTATAAATAAAGGAAATCAGGCAGAATCTTGTGTCCTTTTTTCTTAAACATTGTATAAAGAGGCAATTATTGGTTGGATGGAAATTAACTTTGAAATGAACTGATATTTGAATGATTTGAATTGAATTGTGAGGATAACATGAGTAAATGGAGATTGGATGAACTATTTAAATAATCAAGCTCAGCTCAAAGTATAAATTCAGTTTATAGAAAGAAGACGAGAATTAAACACCTGCTGAGTTTCAGAGTAGATTTAGAGTTGACAAAACCATACAAATCCAACCTGGTGTAGATCACACTCATCCGGTCACAACACTCGATATAAACATTCCCTGTCAACTCAGGGTTTGGTTGTAGCGCTATCCTATTGCGTGCAGAAGGAATTTGAAAGACAAGCGTTTATCCTGCCCCTCGGATTGAGCCCTGCCAATGGTGTGTTCCCAGACCCAACATCTTAATGTGGGTCTGGCTTGTCAGGCTACCAACTTTCAGTAATCAAAGGCGAATCTTTTAAGTAGTGCCCCTAATTAAAGCTCCATTGAAAACATACATGTTTATGAACCTTTATGACCTATAAATAATATTGAATATTTGTTGTGTATCAAAATAGATCATCCATTTGTTTTAAAGATCATTGTAAGGAGCGGTTTTACTGCTAAGACAAAAGCTGAGATCCAACGCCCTGCAATAAAACAATAAAACTCAATCTGAAGAGAAGATCTCACAGAGAAACTGTAGGACACCGCCCTGACCAAAACCTTCTCCCCCTCTTTACCTCCTCCCCTCCCTTTCCCCCCTTCCCCCTGATTCAAGTCCCAGAATGCAGATATACTACATATGATTTATCTTGTGAATCTATTGTTTTATCCCTTTCATGTCTGGTGTCTTTTTAAAGGTCAACATCACTGAAGTCACTGGTAGGGTTAGAAAGATTGAAACATATGAGAATTGTGTTCTCTTTTTGAGTGGTCTTTCCAAAGATATCTGATCCTCTCCCCCAAACTAGGTGTTTGTGTTGCATATATTTACAACCCTTTGTTCTGGTCTGGGTATTTAAGGAAGGGTAGCAGGGCTGCCATTGGGGAACATTCTGTAGACAGAGCCCCCATGCAGTGTTGTGTCAGTGTCATAAGAGGTACTCACACACACACTGTATGCATTGTGCCAGATATGACTCTTTGAAACTATTTTCATTTTACTTAATTGTATTTTATATTTTTATGCTGAAAGTTGTGTACCATGGATTCATGTTTAATTATGATGTTTAAGTTCTGTCTGGCCAAAATAAAACTTTGTCTTGATTTACCTTGTATTATTCTGAAACAATTTATTCTAGTATTGATCAAACCGGAGTCCTTTATTTCCACAATTCTTTTGCCAGAATAGATCAAACCGAGGACCCCTGACTGAAGCATGGAGCGCAGCATGCGGGATAATCTGATTTCTGACTATCACTGTATTAGCAAATTGCAGCTTTCGTGACTATTACTAAAATTACACTTTTTGTTGAGTAAGCATGTGCGACCACTTAAAGGTAAAATATTCACTCTGTAATCCGCTGACTAATATCAGAACTGGCTAGGTTGTGATCGTGGGAGGGCGAAACCGGACGCTTCGTTCCTGTGTGATATCGGGTCCCTTGATGAATGAATATTTGAAATTAAGAGATACTAAGAAAAATCAACGATCCAAATTCAATCACAACTAAAATTATGATCAGCTGTTAAGTTACAAATGTAACAAATGTAACAAAGTTACAAAGAATTGGAGTCAGATAAAATTATTCATGGAGTCAGATTTAAAATTCGATGGTCATAAATTAAGTGAATCCAACAGAAGTGCTGAAAAGGCTTACACGCAGAAGTCCTTCAACCAGGCCGTTAGATTCCATTCTTGGGCTAACGGATGGACCTTACATCATTGTGTATCATCCAGGTATTGATGTATTCCTCCATGACCTTCTCTTCCGGAATGGACAGGGGATAAATCTTTCCACGGGGCACTGCCTCACCTGGAAGAAGATTGATGGCACAGTCCCATGGCCGGTGTGGAGGCAGCTTGGAGGCATCGTTATGACAGCGGTCGAGTGTAAGCAAGCGTGCATTAGCGTGGGCCCGCTGCTTACACTCGCAACACACACAACAACATTGTCTCTCATGACTCGAACTGGAACGGGTCATTGAAGAGAAACTTTGAGCTTTTTGGAGGGTGGTCCGGCTCTCGCGGGACCTAACCCTCCTCTCTTCCTGCTCGGTGGATCAGGACTGCTTCCTTTGTTCAGGTTCCAGCGTAATCTTAGGCCGGGCACCCTGACGTTTAGCGGGAAAGCACTTCGTCTGACTAGGACGGCGCTGAGCGGGCGCCTTCTGCTGCTGTTGAGGCGGCGCTCTAGGGTGGCTTGAAACAGAGCTGGAACACTTTGGCAGGAAGTGTTGCATTGCCTGGGACGCCTTCTGTGCCATAGTGAAGGGCTCTGCGAATCCGTCCACCGCTGGGCCAAATAGTCTGCTAGGAGCGATCGGAGCTTCATGGAAGGCGGTTTTGTCTGCATCCTTGATCTCCGTCAAGTTTAGCCATAAATGGCACTCCAGCATGACTAGGCTGGCCATTGAACGGCTGATGGCTTGTGCGGTGGATTTGGTAGTGTGAAGGGCCAGGTCTGTGGTGCTCCTGAGCTTGCGGAAAGCCTCCTGTTCCATTCCAGACTTGTCCAAAGTGCAGAGTAGTTTCACTTGGAACACTTGCAGGACCGCCATTGAGTGGAGGGCGGAGGCTGCTTGGCCAGCAGAAGCATAAGCCCATGTTCCCAAGCTCTCCATCTCTTAAGAAGATCTGTGGGAAAGTTGGGATCATCCCAACTTCTTGGTTTAGCCCAGAGCTTTTGGACTAGAACTTTAGCCCTGGTGGTGAAGGGGCTGACGAACCCCAAAGGGTGATATTGGGATGCCAGGACTTTGTAGATGTGCCTCATTGTTGGGAGACACTCTGATGTTGGGCGATGTCTGTAACCCAGGCGATCATCTAGGCAGTGCCACATCAGACCTAGAGCTGGCTCCTGAGGGTCGGAATGATTCTTCTGCAGCCATATTTCTATACTCTGTGATTTCGCATTTGCTGGTAAGTGCTCAACAACTGAGGGGGCGTTTCTGGCCCACTGTCATATTTCAAACCCCCCAGAGGCGAGAAAGGATCTCATCTTTTTGACTAACTGCCTGGCTTGTTCCACAGTGGGGAGACTCTGTAGCTGTCCACATAGAAGCTATGGACTGGCTCACTCCTTCATCACTGGCCTGCTGGTCTCTGATGTGCTTCTGCAGTGCAAAGGTCGCACAGCATGGGCTGCAGGTTGTTCCGAAAGGCAAGACTTCCCATTGATAGACATCAGGCTGATCTCCTTTCCGCATGTTTCACCAAATGAACCTCAGAAGAGGTTTGTCCTCTGGCAGGAGTCTCACTTGATTGCACGTATGTCGCCGCTGACAGCGACTGGATACTGTCAGAATCGAATCAGGACTCCTAGTAATGAAGCACCAAGGCAAGGGCCAGGAAGGAGCTGCTGGTTGAGGGAGAGACCTTGATGGACAAAGGAACAGTTGAAAACTAGTCTGTCTTTATCATTGTGGCGGACAAGATGATGTCGGATGAACCACGTTTCCTTATCTGCATGTAGAACCTCTGGCGGGACCTTGATTACATATCCTGCATCTAAGAGCTCAGCCTCATAAACCTTAACTTTCCCTGGATCTCTGCTCAAGCATTTCTCTATGCCCCTGAGATTGGGTAAAACTGAATCCCTGATACCCTTCAATGGTGGTGCATTTGGTGTGCGTATGAGGGGGTAGCATAACGCCAGATTCCATCCACTTCCACATGCTGAGTTCTGTTCTCTAGTAGTTCCATGGCTATTTGGTCCTGTCGTGAACACACTACCAGCTCCTCGTTGTGGTAAGGAAGGATGTCCAACTGCCACAGCTGTTCAACCTGTTGGAGAATAGGATCTCGCACTGATGAAAGGGAAGTAAGCAAACATTGTTGAGGTGGTACCTGGTGCGGAAGAAGCCTGTCTGGTCCCTGCAGAGCTGCGTATGTACAGCTGCTGGTCCGCCATCTGGGCCTAATCTGATGGGCTCCTTTGCAGTGATTAGACTTGGGTAATCAGATCCAATTAAGAGAAGGGGCTGAATCTTACTGAATGATGGAAGAGGAATACCCTTTAGGTGACAGTAGTTCAGCTGAAGCCTCTTGATAGGGTACGTCCCCACATTCCCCACATGGTTTCTTCAAAGTGAACTTGTTACAATTGTGGCTGGTGTATCCGCATTTCCAGCATCTCTTACCTTCCTTTATACACTTGACAAGTCACTCAGGTGGGCATTCAGCAATGTCACTGCACTGAGAGAGGTAGTGCTCTTCACTGTGACAGAAAAAACACAGGCGCTTGGTTCTTCTGAGTGGTTGCTGCTGTGGAAGAACCTCGGTAATGACAGGCTGTACGTCTTTAATCTCCTTGGGCTGATTACTACCATGATAAATAGAGATGGCCCAGGTGTGCAGCTCAATAATAGATGGACACTCTCGGAGCTGGAGCCTTCTCAGTGTGGTAGCATTGAGCCATCTTTGATGAAAGCCGTTGGGGACCATGGGTGAAGGCTGATACAGATCTGGCACAGGTGTTGGTTGGTACTGTAACTGGCTATGTGCAGGGATCTATAATTGGTAGACTGGTGGCACCAGAGTATTGCATACGATGGTTGTGGCTATAGGTAACTTCACTGATGGGATGGTTTGCGGCAAAGATGATATGAGATTATAGGAAGCAGAGGAGGATGTTGCACTGCATACTGCTGGTGTCTGCCTCACATATACGTCACTGCTGACAGCTGAATAAAGGGTTGAGATGTGGGTGTTCTGTACACCATATACAAGTTACAAGTTACAAGTTACAAGTTACAAGTTATTTTATTTGTCATTACACATGTACAAGTACAGTATAACGAAATGAGTTTGGAGCAAGCCTCCGGGCCGCAGCCGATTAGTCAGGCGCCGCCACACGCTCTCCAGAAATACAAGAATGCAGTTTAGCAAGCATTACATAGCAAAACACAACAAAACATCAACAAAACATAAACATAAACATAAACATAAACATAAACATGACACAGTACACGTGGTCACGTGATGGGATTTTTTGTATGGACTGGGGGAGGAGATAGATAAAGACAGGCAGACGGTTGTAGTGGGATCGGGTTAGGTTTGTGTATGGTGCGAGTGAGTCTGTGAGAATGTTAGCCATAACTTCAGATGTTTTCGAGTTCAGTTCTATGGTTTGTCCTTGAAGGGAGATAAGAAGATAGCAGACAGCTGCCCGGCTGCCCGGCTGGACTCCCAACCGAGAGATAGGGACCAAGTGAGGTTCGTTGGGCTAGTTGATTAGGTCAGGCAAATACAATTTATTATTTTTTAATCCATTTGATGATCTTCGGTAATTTGTCCGGATCATAATCAATCAATCAGATCTGGTCCTCAGCGTTTCGCGTCCGGTCTGTGCAGTTTCCCTAGACATTACGTCCAGCCTCATGGCCAGACCGGTTACAGTCCGTAAAAGTTCACCGATCTGACCCCCGATGGAGCCCACTCTTCCCTGCGTATCCGCAGTCCGGACTGCGTTGTTACGGTTCAGTTCCTCAATTCCTATCACTTTCTGATCTAATTCCTTCAAACCGTTCACACACAACCCCGAAGCATTCTTTAATTTCCACAGACAGCGGCTGGGTGAATTTGCTTGCAGCTGTCTTACCAATCTTCCGATAGGTCAGGGCAATCCCAAAGCCAAAGAATAGGAACCCCGCCAACAATAATCCAATCATGTATAAATCTTCCGCATCCTCCACGGACAGAGCCTCCAGGCACAGGACTTGCCAGTTGTTCCATGCGTCCCTCACGTACCCTGCGGCAAAGGTCCCGTCCGGGCAGGTGGGTTCTCCCGGGGCACCCTTCCATACGAGCTGTAGTCGGAGATGTCTGCCACCATCCTAACTGCTGTGAGATGTCCCTGTGTACCCCAAGGCATGAAGTGAGTGGCTCCGAATCCAGTAAAGGGATGGCTGGAACTGCAGTAGCCTTTGGCCTAACGACGGGTGGTGAGTAAGCTTGAACCTGTTCCATGTCCATTTACTTAACGACTCACACTGTGACTGGTTGTTATATCTGTGATGTGTAATGGGAAGAGGAAGGAGATCTCATAACATCTAGCTGCTCCATCAGACCACTGAGCCTAGCGTCTATACCATCCCTACTGACTATGGCAGGACCTGGTCCATACTGCAAAGATGATAACTCATGCCTAGCTGGCTGTATCCCCATCTTTGGCTGCTGATATGGCTTGTAAGGCCCAGAAGGGATTTGGGCAAGGCTACCTCATAAGCCTACAAATATGAAGAGATCTAATAAGCTCTGGCTTGCAGTTGAGCAGGATGCGTGGTATCTGGTGAATAACGTAGTGTCTGTGGCTCCATGTCACCGTAGTGGCTATAGCATCCAGCTTAAAGGACCAAATGTAAAGGACTACTATTTTCTGAAGCAAGGTGGAGTGATAGTCCACTATGGAACTCAGGCAAGAAGTGTGACTGGAGACAAAAGATCATTTATCTGGTTTATATCTCGTCAGGATGACCATTTACATGTCGAACATACAGCCATTAGGAAGCAGAAGTGATAAAATGTGGTTTAGTATTCATGCACGCACATTTACCACTCGTAGAAGACGGCGGCAGAAAATGAAACTGAAAGTAAACAAATACGCGATGACAGAATTGCGGTCAGCGCACAGTATGTGCACAACTACGTAATACACATAGAAATGCTACCCATATGAATATATATAAGGAATTTAGTACAATAGGCAGATGCGCCATTCTGGTGGGTTCTGCACTCAGCTTTGCGGGCTCTGCACCGATTGGTTCACGCAGTTACGCTGCTCTGCCATTGGTTCATGCAGTTCCCACTGGCCAGCCAATAGCGCACAAGAAGCCTCTCCATGGTTATGGCTGTGCAGTAAGCACTGCATGATTTTATAAGCCTTCAGAGGAAAAAGGAAAATAGGAATTTCCCGTAGCGTCTTCGACGCAGTACGACTGACCGTTCGAAAGGGAACCATATTACACGTTTCCAACGCTTGGTTGTACTGCTAGTTGCTGCCAACCAAACTCTATTGCAAATTTTATGGTCAAGGATTTGCGTCTGTATTCTCTGCAAATGTTAATTTAGTGTTCAGATGTTAATTTCATAAAAGCTGTTTTTGATTGTGGTATACAGAAGGAAAAAAAGTGTCTGCGCTCAGGATTTAGTTTGAAGTCATAAGTCTTAGACTCTATTGTGTATAAGAGCAGCTGTATGTTACTAGTTGTTCAGAATATGCTGAAGTCCACAAGCATTACTCTTGTATGAGAGCTGCTGGTACTGAATTCTATATTTTTGTATAAAAGCTTTTCTTTTCTTTTCTTTTTTTTGTCTGAAGGATTATATTGCTCATTGCACATAACAGGAGGGTGTTGGTTCTTACTTTATGTTAGTGATTTAGAATATGCTGAAGTCTGTATTAATTAACTAAATGCATGTATTAAGTATGCTGCTACAGACACTTTTCCTGTTGGTTCTTTGCAATGTTGGGACATATTCTGTCAAATGCTACCTTCCTGTTGACTTGTAAAATGACTTTTATTCATTACAAACACTTTGCTTTAAAAGTACCAAATGAGGGAAAAAGAAAATCTGTATAGAAAAAATATGCATCGATAATCGTTTCATAATCGCATCGCAACCCTTTGAATCGTAGTCGAATGGAATTGTGAGGTGCCTAGAGATTTCCCACCCCTAGTCTAGAAATATATCGATAACTGGAGGCAGTTGTGAAGATGCACCTCATATCAAGGAGAGATTGAATCATCAGTAAGTATTTCAGAAGCTTGTGAATTTTAACTACAACAGTAGTTGTAATAATGTATGATATATGTATATATGTATGATGTACAGTGTAAAATGTTTCAGATAGAAATTGTATATCTTCTACTTTACTGTGTCAGTAGGAAATATTAATTTCAGGTTTATCTAATTCACTTTAACATTTATTTAGAATTGTATTTAGAATAATCCAGTGAGATTTTTGTACACTATTAAAAACAGATATGGACACTTTCCAGATCAAGCCATTTGGGTTCTGAAGGCAAAGTTGTTGTTGTTGTTTTTTTTGGTTTGAAAGCTGTTCTGTTTTGATTATATTTCTGCATTTGACTTTTTACATATTAGGAGAGTACATGTGATCAGCACTTTTCCATGGCTTGAACAGGATGTACACTTTGTTTTCCGATCTGGTCCTCTAGAGGGTTTTCTGTGCTGGTCTAACATGATGTTTAAAGTGAATTTCCTTCATTCTAGGCTGTAAACGAAATGGAACAAGTAATTGGACCTGAATCTGCTCTGCCTGGGTGCCAATGGCCAAACTGCCGATCAGATGTATAAGATAAGCTCAAGCCTCCAAATAGCTCTATAAGCTCTCTATAAACTGTAATCACACATTTATGACTGCTTAAAGGGGACCTATAATGCCCCCTTTTACAAGATACTCGATACAGATACTCTGGCAAAAAAAAAAAAACAAGCAAAAAATCATGGTAAACACATGCTAGATGGACTTTGCTTTTTCCCCTCCCATTCAGGGCAGTTAAAATGCATTTTTTTAAAGTTTAAACTTCTATTACCTTGAGCGCTGCATTTTTAGAAAGTCATTTCCTGCACGAGAAGCTGTAAAAAAGCAATGAAATGGAAAAGTAGCGTAGTGAAAGGATTGAAAATAATCAAAGATATTTGATTTTTGAAAATGAACAAAGACATTTGCTTTACTGTTTTCAACCCTGATCTTTCTTACCAGGAGGGCCATTTGGAATTCCCAAAGACAAAGAAATGCTAAAGGCCTGTAGGCCAAATGTCACACCTGTAGCACCGTGGGGGAGGTTTGTTCTGATTGGTCAGTTTGAATGTCTCAGTCACATGGTCAAGGAATAGATAAATGAAGATTGTAACTGTTGCTCTGTCTCTTTTATTCTCTGGCTCTCTCTTCTTGGGGGCCTTCTCTTTGGCTTTTCTCTTCTTTGTCTCTCTCTCCCCCTCTCTCTTTCTATCCCTCAGGTAACATTCATGCTGGGTACGATTAATGGTATAAGTTTTTTATCATCTCATACATTTATTTTGTAACTATTTTAAGTGTAACCATAACTAGATTTTGTCATTAAATTCTTTCAATTACAAATGATGTGCTAACTAGTTTTGATTTGGTATTGACTTTGAAGTGTTACCTATTGCAATACAATATAGTCACATTATAGCAACGCTCTCCCACATGATTAGCTATTGTAACTGCGCTTATTTCCGTCGTTGGTATAAGCTGCAGTGGGTGGTAAAGACGAGAAATGTACAGTTTTCTATCATCTTGCTGATAACGTTTCTTTAGTCATTCGGCAACCCTGCAGTCAGAACCGCTGTAGAGGATCCACCCTTACAGCAGTGGAATGGAAAAATGCATTCTGTGTTCATTGATACAGCCACCAACAGAACATTTAGATTGTTTATCACATGAAGTAGCTGAGACATTCTGCAGGGTTCTTACACAGTTTGGAAATATAAGGAATTTGAGTCATTTCCAGGTCTGGAAATGTATGGAAAAAGAAAGCAGAGTATGGAATATCGCAGCGTATCGGTTTACATTTCACTGCCGGTTGTATATTCTGTATATAACTGTGTATGTGACAAATAAAACTCTTGAATCTTGAATTTTGAATCTTGGAAAAATATTTGTGTTTCCAGACTATTGCCCCTGTTTAGTTTTCTATGATAGAAAATTAAGAATTTAATGGAAATAAATGTATCATACATGTTTTCATGGTAGCCATTTAGTGATTGTTAAACAAGACAATGAATTCAAGCTGCACTTTTTCATTATGTAACAATGTAAGTTATAAGCATTTTGGGTTTCTTCTCACAATATTCTTAGCACCATATTAGAGAGCCTCTAAAAGCAAAAATAAAAAATACTTTGTATATAGGACAATACACACTTAGCCACTATTGCACCATCAGCCCATTTCACTGTGGTTTCTGGGCCACCAAGTATGCGTTTAAAGCAGACCTATGACCTAAAAATATGACATCCTGCCCTAACAAAAGCCAAATTTTGAACACTTTTTCACAGTACCAGTCTTTTTTTATAGACCCTTGAACTTGGCAAATAGGACAATGCACACAGCTGTATAGTGCCATCAGCTTAACTGAACATTATTCCTTGATATTAGAGGTACTACACTAAGGAAAGCCAAATTTTGAGCAAATTAATTCATGTGCATCCATGCTCTCATTTGCTTCATAATAAGATGACGCACAAAGGAAATATATAGTAAATATACTAGACATTGTAATGCGTAATTATAATAATAATAATTGAAATTTTTTAGGGGCTCTGTATGTTGTCACAGAGAAAATCAATAAAAAAATACAGATGACTGTACTATATACCGAATATTTTGAAATGGAAAATGTGTAGGAATTCTGATTATAGCTGCTTTAGCGAGGAGATAAACATGGTGTGTATGGCTCACACAGGGGAGGATCTAAGCCAACAGGGCAGATTTGTGGACAGGGCCTGATACATTATGTCACAATGTATAGAAAAACACAAACGACTCATTTTGAGATGCTGTTTATGATTTATGGGGAATATAACTAAGGAGTGGGTGGATTTTTACCATTATATGGTGGTTGTGTTTGATTGCTGCAATTGTGAAATACACTTTCATTTTTTACAATGCTTTCTTCAAAGCACTCCTCAGTCTCAAATTCTCTGAATACATTTCACTCAATATTAAACAATATCTTGTTATGTTTCTCTTAAGACCCTCCGCTTTGACAATATGACAATTATATACCACGATCTGTATGAGGAGCTCAACAAAGAAGGAAGGAACAGAAGCCTGCAGCTGGTTAACTAGCATGTTTGGAGAAAGCACAGTGAATTTTTATGACGTGAGTTGTTTGAGAAAGCACAGCAAATGGTTGATTTACATCCTAAAGTAATGCGTGATCCAGTGAGATGCCTCTGTCAGAGCACTGATGTTATTTTAATCCCATGCTGCCATGTTCCCACTCTTTCTATTGATGATGTTATAGGATTTCCTTGACGAATGCGAGGAGTGGTGTTTTGCCAGCGTGAGGAATGTTGACTTCAAGACAAATCCTGATGCTGCGAGAACACACATCAATGACTGGGTGAAGAAGAAGACCGGGGGTAACTCAATTAAAGACCACATTTTGTTTATTTGTTTTTAACTATTAGACTATCAGTCACTTTCTCATAATTGATTGATTATGAGATTGATTGATCTTCTGCTTGATGTTTTTATCTTTCAATTTTAGGTCACATTGAGAATTTGTTGGATCAAGGAGATGTGTCTAAGGACACGATTCTTGCTCTAGTCAGCGCAGTGTACTTCAAGGATAGCTGGGTCCATCCATTCACACGTGTCCCTGCCAACAAGGTAAAATGCTAAAACTGGATGATCCACATCTAAACCGTTGTGTAATGCTCAGCTTGTCATCGTGTCAATCAAAATCATTGTAAAGCATGATCTCTTGTGCCTTATTGCTTTAGTGCTAGTGTTTTTATTGGCTCATCTGGCCTCTCTCAGTGTAACCCTTACAAAAAAGAAGTTTATTTAAATGTATTATTAGTATACTTCTTTTAAACTAAAAAAAAAAAAGTATACTTTCAGTTCTGGGAAGTACTTTTTATGTACTTCCCAGAAGTAAACTTAAAATACTAACAGAAAAATCTGTTATTTGGCCTATACTTGAACTTTTGATCGCTGCGTAATATCATTGCGCTGCTGCACCCATGGTACGGCAGCAAAGCTCCTTGATTATTACGCAGGAGAGAGAGTATACGTTCACCTAAAGGATTATTAGGAACACCTGTTCAATTTCTCATTAATGCAATTATCTAATCAACCAATCACATGGCAGTTGCTTCAATGCATTTAGGGGTGTGGTCCTGGTTAAGACAATCTCCTGAACTCCAAACTGAATGTCAGAATGGGAAAGAAAGGTGATTTAAGCAATTTTGAGCGTGGCATGGTTGTTGGTGCTAGACGGCCGGTCTGAGTATTTCACAATCTGCTCAGTTGATGTTTTCTTGGCACACTTTAGGCCCCTTAGTGCCAATTGGGCATCGTTTAAATGCCACGGCCTACCTGAGCATTGTTTCTGACCATGTCCATCCCTTTATGACCACCATGTACCCATTCTCTGATGGCTACTTCCAGCAGGATAATGCACCATGTCACAAAGCTTGAATCATTTCAAATTGGTTTCTTGAACATGACAATGAGTTCACTGTACTAAAATGGCTCCCACAGTCACCAGATCTCAACCCAATAGAGCATCTTTGGGATGTGGTGGAGCAGAGCCGTGCCCTGGATGTGCATCCCACAAATCTCCATCAACTGCAAGATGCTATCCTATCAATATGGGCCAACATTTCTAAAGAATGCTTTCAGCACCTTGTTGAATCAATGCCACGTAGAATTAAGGCAGTTCTGAAGGCGAAAGGGGGTCAAACACAGTATTAGTATGGTGTTCCTAATAATCCTTTAGGTGAGTATAGTTCCTAGCCATATCGGCCTAGAAAATCACAACTTTTAATTTTCTGTCAGTCTTACATTTACATATTTTATCCAAAGTGACTTACATTGCTTTCAAGGTACACATTTTTACATTTTGTCAGTTCTTGCTTTCCCTGCTAGCACCACACTCTTATTGTTTGAGCTACAGGAAAGCTTAGTACACAATGTAACTTATGGGCATCGGAAACAAAAAATGTGGGTGGGTCCTCTTACTGGAGTAGATGCTATTTACATTAAGTACAAATATACTGCATCGTTTAGCAAATGGCCAGACAAAATTACGGAAAACACAGAATCCCTTACAGCAACAATTGTGTAGGGGTAAGACGCATGGCATCAAGTTTTGATGTAAATCGACCCGAGGTTCGAATCTTCGAATCCTTTTGCCGAACTCGCACTACTCCCTTCCCTACTCGATTATCAGATTGGAAAGGTATTTATTTTCAATAAATTAAGAAAATATTAGAAAAGTGAAAATAAAGCGTCTGTAAGGTCCATCCGTTAGCCCAAGAACGGAATCTAACGGCCTGGTCGAAGGACTTCTGCGTGTCTGCCTTTTCAGCACTTCTGTTGAATTAACTTAATTTATGACTATCGAATTTTAAATCTGACTCCATGAATAATTTTATCTGACTCCAATTCTTTGTAACTTTGTTACATTTATTACATTTGTAACTTAACAGCTGATCATAATTTTAGTTGTGATTTAATTTGGATCATTGATTTTTCTTAGTATCTCTTAATTTCAAATATTCGTTCATCAAGGGACCCGATATCACACAGAAACGAAGCGTCCGGTTTCGCCCTCCCACGATCACAACCTAGCCAGTTCTGATATTAGTCAGAGGATTACAGAGTGAATATTTTACCTTTAAGTGGTCGCACCTGCTTACTCAACAGAAAGTGTAATTTTAGTAATAGTCACGAAAGCTGCAACTTGCTAATACAGTAATAGTCAGAAATCAGATTATCCCGCATGCTGTGCTCCATGCTTCAGTCAGGGGTCCTCGGTTTGATCTATTCTGGCAAAAGAATTGCGGAAATAAAGGGCTCCAATTGATCAATACTAGAAGAAATGGTTTCAGAATAATACAGAGTAAATCAAGATTAACATTTATTTTGGCCAGACAGAACTTAAAGAACATAATGAAACATGAATCCATGGTACACAACTTTCAGCATTAAAATATAAAATACAATTACCAAGTAATATGAAAATAGTTTCAAAGAGTCATATCTGGCACAATGCATACAGTGTGTGTGTGAGTGCCTCTTATGACACTGACACAACACTGCATGGGGGCTCTGTCTACAGAATGTTCCCAAATGGCAGCCCTGCTACCCTTCCTTAAATACCCAGACCAGAACAAAGGGTTGTAAATATATGCAACACAAACACCTAGTTTGGGGGAGAGGATCAGATATCTTTGGAGAGTTTAGTTGTCAATTTTTACAAACTTATCAACTGCATTGATCTGCTATGACAGCAAAACTCTTTTGGACATTGGTTACCTCTACACTGGACTGTTTCAGGACACTTTTGCCGATCCTCTGTGGCCATCTGAGATCCTTCGGAACGCCGAGTTGAACAATGGCCAGAGTCGAAGGCGAAGAATCAAGAAACACTCTGGGAAACGCGCAGGGATCCACAACAGACTGAGGAAAAGGGCATTCAGCCCTCCTCTCCCGAGCATTCTGCTCGCAAATGTTCAATCCTTGGAGAATAAGATGGACGGTCTTAGAGCCAGGACAAGTTTTCAACGGGACATGAGAGACTGTAACATCTTTTGTTTGTCCAAAACATGGCTCATGCCCGCGGTCCCGGACACAGCTGTGATGCCGTCGAAGAACTTCTCTGTTTTTCGGATGGACAGCCGGGGCGAAATCCAAAGGCGGTGGAGTATGCTTCATGATCAACAAGAAATGGTGCGACCCCAGGAATATCACCATTCTCTCGCGATCCTGCTCGCCTCATCTGGAACATTTAACAATCATTTGCCGCCCATTCTATCTGCCGAGGGAGTTTTCTGTGGTCATCGCCACTGCCGTTTACATTCCACCACAGGCAGACACAGGGCTGGCTTTATCTGGTCTTCATGATGTTGCCAGCGGCGTCATAAACAAACACCCCGACGCAGCGTTCATCGTCGCGGGCGATTTTAACAAAGCAAACCTAAAGAAAGTCTTGCCAAACTTTCACCAGCACGTCTCCTGTCCTACACGAGGAGCAAACACACTGGATCATTGCTACTCTCCGTTTAATAACGCCTATAAAGCGCGGTCACTTCCAGCTTTCGGCAAATCGGATCATGCCGCCATTTTCCTCACACCCGAATACAAACAAAGGCTCGTTCAGGAACCCCCGGTGAGGCGGGAAGTTAAGCGCTGGTCACCCCATTCAGAGACCGCACTACAGGCAGCTCTTGATGACATCGACTGGGCCATGTTCCGGGTGAGTTCAGCTGACGTCAGTGAGTTCACGGATGTGGCGCTTTGCTTCATCAACATGCTTACAGAGCAAGCCACACAAACAATAACAATAACGTCCTTCTCAAATCAGAAACCGTGGGTGGACAATTCAATCCGCGCTGCAGTGAACACACGCACTGCCGCTTACAACGCCGGTCTCTTAACAGGGAACATGACTGAATACAGATCGTCCTGCTATGCTCTGCGGCGTACAGTTAAAGCTGCAAAGCTCCGTTATAGAGATCGAGTGGTGTCTCATTTCCAACTCAACGACTCGCTTTGACTGTAATTGCGGCAGCGTGACTCCGCCAAGTGGCGTGTCAGAGGGAATCACTCAGAGCAACAACAACCACGTGATTTCTGTCTCGGAGGATGAAGTTCGGAGGGCACTCAAGCGTGTGGACGTCAGGAAAGCTGCTGGGCCAGATGGTATTTCAGGCCGTGTTCTGCGGTCATGTGCTGATCAGCTCGCCGGGTTGTTTACATCTATCTTTAATGAGTCCCTCACTACATCTATGGTCCCCACCTCCTTCAAAAAATCCACCATCATCCCTGTCCCTAAGAACAGTAAACCCTCTTGCCTAAATGACTATCATCCAGTGGCTCTCACGTCTATAGTCATGAAGGTCTTTGAGAGACCATTAAAAACACCATTTGTTCCTTCATTCCTGACACTTTGGACCCTCTTCAGTTTGCCTATCGTTCCAGTAGATCGACTGAAGATGCCATCTCTCATGTCCTCCACTCCTCCCTCACTCACATCGACAGCAAAAGTGGGAACTACGTAAGGCTGTTATTTATTGACTATAGCTCAGCCTTTAACACCATAGTTCCCATTAAGCTAACCGCCAAACTCCTGGATCTCGGCCTGAACCCTTCTCTCTGCCACTGGATTGAGGACTTCCTCACTGGTAGGCCTCAGGTGGTGAGAATAGGCCAGTCCACCTCCATCACCCTGAGTGTGGGAGCTCCACAGGGCTGTGTCCTGAGTCCCCTGCTCTACTCTCTCTACACACGACTGTTTGTCCACACACAGCTCCACCTCTATCATCAAATTTGCTGATGATACTGTTGTCCTGGGCCTCATTTCCAACAACAATGAGACGGCATACTTGGACGAGGTGGAACATCTAACATCATGGTGCCAGGACAACTGTCTCTCTCTGAATGTTGGCAAGACCAACGAAATGATTGTGGACTTCAGGAAGAGACAGCAATGGACATACTCCCCTCTCATGATCAGCGGGTCACCAGTAGAGAGAGTGAGGAGCTTCAAGTACCTGGGTGTAAACATCTCCGAGGACCTGACCTGGACTGCTCACATTCAGACACAGGTGAAAAAAGCCAGGCAAAGACTGTACCACCACGCGCCAGCTGAGGAAATTCAGGGTTTCACCAGCTATCCTGAAAACTTTCTATTTAGGGGCGATAGAAAGTGTATTAACTCAGTGCATCACAGCGTGGTATGGGAACAGCACCAGTCATGACTGCAAAGCCCTGCAAAGAGTCGTGCGCTTATCTGAGCGTATCTCAGGGTCAGCTCTCCCGTCTCTGCAGGACGTCTACACCAAACGCTGCAAAGGTAGAGCTACTAAGATCATCAAGGACTTTAATCACCCTGCAAACCCTCATTTCACGCTGCTGCCATCTGGTAAGCGCTTCCGAAGCCTGATGGCCAAAACTGAGAGACTCAGGAGGAGCTTCTTCCCCCAGGCCATCAGACTCCTGAACTCAGTCACTTAACATCACGTGACCATCGACATACCGACATACTGACATTGCACTGCACTTTCTGTTCTCATTGCACTGCACTTTCTGTTCTCTGACATTGCACTGCACTTTCTGTTTCTGTTCTTGTCTACTGTGTAACAACCTGTTATAAACCTGTCTGCACATTATACTCTTTGTACATTTGTTAACCACATATTTATAAGTCTACAGTTTACTCACTGCACAGTTTACTCCACTTATTTTATTCCACTTCTTTATTTTTAATTTTTACTTTTTTTCTACTTGACTTGATTATTTATAATTCTACAGATATATACACTCACCTAAAGGATTATTAGGAACACCATACTAATACTGTGTTTGACCCCCTTTCGCCTTCAGAACTGCCTTAATTCTACCTGGCATTGATTCAACAAGATGCTGAAAGCATTCTTTAGAAATGTTGGCCCATATTGATAGGATAGCATCTTGCAGTTGATGGAGATTTGTGGGATGCACATCCAGGGCACAAAGCTCCTGTTCCACCACATCCCAAAGATGCTCTATTGGGTTGAGATCTGGTGACTGTGGGGGGCATTTTAGTACAGTGAACCCATTGTCATGTTCAAGAAACCAATTTGAAATGATTCGAGCTTTGTGACATGGTGCATTATCCTGCTGGAAGTAGCCATCAGAGAATGGGTACATGGTGGTCATAAAGGGATGGACATGGTCAGGTAGGCCGTGGCATTTAAACGATGCCCAATTGGCCAAGAAAACATCCCCCACACCATTACGCCACCACCACCAGCCTGCACAGTGGTAACAAGGCATGATGGATCCATAATCTCATTCTGTTTACGCCAAATTCTGACTCTACCATCTGAATGTCTCAACAGAAATCGAGACTCATCAGACCAGGCAACATTTTTCCAGTCTTCAACTGTCCAATTTTGGTGAGCTTGTGCAAATTGTAGCCTCTTTTTCCTATTTGTAGTGGAGATGATTGGTACCCGGTGGGGTCTTCTGCTGTTGTAGCCCATCCACCTCAAGGTTGTGCGCGTTGTGGCTTCACAAATGTTTTGCTGCATACCTCGGTTGTAATGAGTGGTTATTTCAGTCAAAGTTTCTCTTCTATCAGCTTGAATCAGTCGGCCCATTCTCCTCTGACCTCTAGCATCAACAAGGCATTTTCGCCCACAGGACTGCCGCATACTGGATGTTTTTCCCTTTTCACACCATTCTTTGTAAACCCTAGAAATGGTTGTGCATGAAAATCCTAGTAACTGAGCAGATTGTGAAATACTCAGACCGGCCCGTCTGGCACCAACAACCATGCCACGCTCAAAATTGCTTAAATCACCTTTCTTTCCCATTCTGACATTCAGTTTGGAGTTCAGGAGATTGTCTTGACCAGGACCACACCCCTAAATGCATTGAAGCAACTGCCATGTGATTGGTTGATTAGATAATTGCATTAATGAGAAATTGAAACGGTGTTCCTAATAATCCTTTAGGTGAGTGTATATATATAGTACATTTTTATTCTATTTCTATTATAATTTCCTCCTTGTGTTTTTAACTGTGAATTTGCACTGTCCATGGAGCGGACCTGTTTACATTTCACTGCAGGTTGTATATTCTGTATATAACTGTGTATGTGACAAATAAAACTCTTGAATCTTGAATCTTGAGAGACCACTCAAAAAGAGAACACAATTCTCATATGTTTCAATCTTTCTAAACCTACCAGTGACTTCAGTGATGTTGAGACCATTTTACCAATCGCACTATGACCTTTAAAAAGACACCAGACATGAAAGGGATAAACCAATAGATTCACAAGATTAATCATATGTAGTATATCTGCATTTTGTGACTTGAATCAGGGGGAAGGGGGGAAAGGGAGGTAGAGAGGGGGAGAAGGTTTTGGTCAGGGCGGTGTCCTACAGTTTCTCTGTGAGATCTTCTCTTCAGATTGAGTTTTATTGTTTTATTGCAGGGCGCTGGATCTCAGCTTTTGTCTTAGCAGTAAAACTGCTCCTTACACATCTAATGTGTTTAATAATGTGTTTATCAGTTAGGGGTAGGTAAACATGTGCTGAATTAGAGATGATAAAAGTGAGTGGGTCCAATATCATTGGTCTTAAAAAGTGAGTGGGTCTTGATGTCACATCATAGCGACGCCCATGATGTCACTACAGAAGAGTCAAGTTTTAAATAGGAAAAATATCAAAATTCTTTGGTCATTTTTTTGAGTGAGATGCTAATGGTCTAATCAGATTCAATGATCTATGCTAAGCTATGCTAAAAGTGCAACTGCCAGACCTGGAGATCGGCTGAATGGATTCGGAAACTAAACTGTTTAACTCTAGGGGAGTTGGAAAATTAGTCTATTTTCAAAAATAGTGGCGTGTTCCTTTAAGTAGACTCTAAAAAAAGAAGAACTTGAAGTACACTTATTTTTTGTAATGGAAGTGAGACTGCTCTGCAGGCCCAAGCACTAACACATCAGCATCTCTAATGTCCGATCTGTCTGTGTTTTAATTGTCAGGACAAAAGATTGAATTGGCCAATGATGTATCAAAAGAAAACCTTTCCTCTGGGTAACATCCCACACAGACAACAACAACAACTTCCCACTGAAGCTCAGATTCTGGAGATCCCTTATGCGAATAAAGATCTGAGCATGCTCATTATACTCCCAAACCAGAGAGATGGGCTACAGAAGGTAAAACAGGCAGTCACATGAACACATGAACCTCCCTTACTGCTTTTACTTCACTTGAAACTGCACAAGATAAAGTCTATATGACATTTTTGATAGTTGTGTAGGTTTGGTATTACATGAAATGGGAAACAATTAAAAGTCTCTCCCTGCCTGTCTCTTATTTTTCTCCCCTTCCTCTAAGTTGGTAGACTTGATCACTTATGAGAATCTTCTGGAGTGGACTGAGCCAGACAATATGATTCCCACAGAGGTGGCTGTTGAAATACCCATCTTTACGATGCAGGAGAAATATGACCTGGAGATTGTCCTGAAGACTCTGGGCATGATTGATGTGTTTGACCCAGATAAATGTGACTTTTCTGGCATGGCGCCTGGACTGTTGAATCTGTCCAAAGTGGTGCATAAGTCTTTTGTAGCGGTGAACGAGGAAGGCACAGAGGCAAGTGGAGGCAGTGGTGGAGATGTCCAGGCTCTTCGAAGTAAGAGAAGCCTAGAGAGTTTCGTGGCAGACCACCCCTTCCTTTTCTTCATCCGGCACAACCCCACCAAGAGCATCATCTTCTGGAGCCGCTTCATCGCCCCATGACCTGAATCTGAACCACAGAGCAGAGCAGACTGGACAACAGTGTGATCTGTCATATTAAAATACAGCAGTGATTTATATTGCATGTATCTACATATAAAATGTATTTACTCGGAACATACACAAAATGGTTGAGTACCTAAAATGAAAAACTGTAAATAAAGGAAATCAGGCAGAATCTTGTGTTCTTTCTTTCTTAAACATTGCGTAAAGTGGCAATTATTGGGTGGAAATTAACTTTGAAATTAACTGAAATTTGAATGATTTGAATTGAATTGTGAAGATAATGTGAGTAAATGGAGATTGGATGAACTATTTAAATAATCAAGCTCAGCTTATGAATTCAGTTTATAGAAAGAAGACGAGAATTAAACACCTGCTGAGTTTCAGAGTAGATTTAGAGTTGACAAAACCATACAAATCCAACCTGGTGTAGATCACACTCATCCGGTCACAACACTCGATATAAACATTCCCTGTCAACTCAGGGTTTGATCCAGAGCTCTAGAGCTCGTGCACCTGAAACTATGACACGTGCAGCAAACAGCCAATCACACGGAACACTGAGAGCGCCAGTTCACTTCTCTGCTGAAAATGAGATTATGAAAAATGTCATGAATTTAAACGCATTTGCAAGACAAGAATAAACAATGAAAGTTTGAGAAGGCAGCTGAAAGAAAATATCTGACTATATCAATGCAAGTAAATCAACTAAGTGGGAGTGGCTTTATTGCATATGTCATTTTGCTCACAGCTGATTGGTCCAGTTTAGGTGTGCAATATAAAAGCTACTCCGGTGCAGGTTAGCCGTGTAGCGTAAACTAAAGCTACTATGCAGATGAACCGCTAAAAACCAATACACCTTCCATTGCATCTTGCTTAACAGATTTGGTCCAAATTGTGTGTGTGTGTTGTGTTGTTCAGGGACACAAGTCTTAAGTCAATCTCTATAGAGCAGCTCTGTGCAGACATTGAGCTGCAAACATTTAAGCTTTAGTTAAAGGGTTAGTTCATCTAAGAATGGAAATTCTGTCATTAATTACTCACCCTCATGTTGTTCCAAACCTGTAAGACCTTCGTTCATCTTTGGCGCACAAATTAAGATATTTTTGATGAAATCCGAGAGGTGCTACCATCCGTAGGCAGCAATGTCATGGCAACTTTCAAGCCCCAGAAAGGTGACATCGTTAAAACAGTCCATGTGACTATACTGGTTCAACCTTAATGTTATGAAGTAACGAGAATACTTTTTGTTCTCAAAACAAAATTTTGCATGTGTGTGTGTGTGTGTGTGTGTGTGTAGTTGTGCTAAAATCTGCGTATTTTTACACGTTAACATATTTTGTCAGGGGATTTGTCACATCGTTGTGACGCAAAGTTCCACAGACTTGTAATGGTTATGGATAACTTTCAAACATAATATTTATATGTCACTGTGTTTTTGGGTTTTGTTCATGTTTCATGTTCTGATCTTGTTTGCCATGTTCACTGCCTTGTTTCATTGGTTCATGTTTGATCATTGTTCACAGGTGTCCCTTGTCTAGTCATTAGTCCTTGTGTATTTTAGCCCTCATGTTTGCCATGTGTCTTTGTTGAGTATTGTTACCTTTAACCACTGCTGCTGAGTGTTAGACAAGTCTGTTTTTAGTCTAGTCAAGTGTCAAGTCTGTTGTCAAGTCTTTTGTTTTTGTATCTGTTAACACTTTGGAATAAACTGCCCTTCGTTACAATATAGGAATAATGTATGTGTAACCAAAACACCTATATGAAATTCAAAATCCAAATTACTAAGAAAAGAGGGTACAGCATATATTGAAAAGTATTATTTATAATTAATACACAAAATCCATTTGTGAGCGGTTGTGAAAGTTAGTAAATTATGTTTTGATTACTCTTTAGGGCCAGATTTACTAAATAGGGCAAATTAGCATGAGAGCAATTCCAAAAAAGCACAGATGGAAGTGGAAAGTTTAGCGCGTGATCTATTGACAACACCGATGCAGCCGGATCTTTCCATAATGAACAACACAATCTACTCATCAGCGTCAAGTTTAAGGGATTAGTTCACTTCAAAATGAATATTTCCTGATAATTTACTCACCCCCTGATAATTCCTGATAATTTTCATCTCATCCAAGATGTTCATGTCTTTCTTTCTTCAGTCGAAAAGAAATTATTTTTTTTTTGAGAAACTTTTCCTGGAAAATTTTTCTCCACATAATGGACTTCAATGGGAACCAACGGTTGAAGGTCCAAATCAATGAAGTGCCATCTATAGAGGTTTAGAGGAAAATCAAATCAATGGAGCATTTCAACCCATGGCACCTTTAGCCCGTTGTGCTCTAAATTAATAAATTGTTCATTTTTTTTTTTAAATATGTTAAAAATCAGCTTGAAGATTGGGACACCAAATGTTTCTAGGAAAAAAAAGTCCCAAACTGTATAAAAAAACAGTAACACTTTACAATAAGGTTCATTAGTTAACTACATTAGTAAACATGAACTAATAATGAACTGCGCTTATAAAGCATTTATTTAGCTTTGTTAATGTTAATTTCAACATTTAGTAATACTTTATTAAAATCTTGTTAACATTAGTTAATGCACTGTGAGCTAACATGAACAAACCATGAACAGCTGTAAACATGCAGGTAAAATAAAATAAAAATTATGTGTGCACAAAATTCACTAGAGCGCTAATCAAGATTAACATTATGGAGTGGCCAGCCCAATCCCCGGACCTTAATCCAATAGAAAACTTGTGGGGTGGCATCAAAAATGCTGTTTCTGAGGCAAAACCAAGAAATGCAGATAACTGTAGTATGTGGGTGCAATCATTCTGGGCTGGAATACCTGTTCACAGGTGCCAGTTGGTTGACTCACGCAAAATGGATATGAAGCAGTTCCCAGAAACCGTGGTTATACAGCCAAATATTAGTTCAGTGATTGACAAGAAAGCTAAATCTTCAAGCATTTTTCAGTTTATGCAATAAATGTTTGACTTTGTAAAAAAAAATGCAGACACTGCTATTTTTTTGAACAGCCTAATATTCCTTTTTCTTCACTTTCTGTAAAGTAATAACAAATTTGATACATTTTTCTTCATGCTTTGATTTAGAATAGAATGTGCAGTGTTCCCAATAAATTTGCATGTATTGAAATCTGACAAACATTAACACTAAACATTAGATTTGTTTCAAAATATATTCAGTACTTTTAGCGATTCTTATTTGCTATTTAAATCTACAACATTTTTAAAAACATCTCGGTTACGTATGGTAACCCTCGTTCCCTGAAGGAGGGAACAGAGACGTACGTCGGACGTCATAGACGAATTGGGATCACTTCAGGGAGCCCCTATCAGCTTCGAGATATAGAGAACAGGCCAATGAGAATTGGCATGCGAGATTTGCATCTCGCACTCCGCCCGGCATTGTGGGTATAAAGCGGAAGCAAAATGCAGCGCACGTTTGTTTTTCACTGAGGAGCCGAACTAGTGACTCGGCTTGCAGTGATGGTACAGCAACTGTGGCGATGGGACGTACGTCTCCACTCCCTCCTTCAGGGAACGAGGGTTATCATACGTAACCGAGATGTTCCCTTTCAGTCGGTCACATTCAACGTACGTCGGACGTCACAGACGAATTGGGATCCCTTTGGAACATGCCAGTTACTACCACTTCCAGCCCCCCGCGAGAGCCCCTCAGACCCCGTCTGTTCCGGGTGGGGAAATTCACGCAGGCAGAGTCACTGCTGCTCTTCCAGAAGACCCACTCAGCAGGCTATTGGATAACACTGGGAAAGCGTGTCCCGGGGGGCCGCTGCGGAAGCCACATCATGCCCGGAAGGAGAATACACATATGGACTGGCCATGGGCAGTGCAACATACGGAAGTCCCAGGGGTGGCCCCAGCCATTTTAGGCAGGGGAACAACACCACTCTGAGACGGCAGAGGGAGCTCTGCCGAGGGAAAGACACGGGCTCGCCGTAGGAAGCCGTACCATGGAGAATACACATATGGGACCGCCGTGGGGGTCACAACATATGGAACCCAGCCTAACACAAGTTCCACCAATGCATATGAGTGTTAGACCTGGCATCGGACACTCCGCCCCGTCCGACTGCCGCGGGTTGCGGAGGACTCGACAGGTTTCGCCATACTGGGGAACTCGACTGGAGCATATAAGCGCACGTATCCGTTCCATGGGGAAGGGAATGGCGCAGCAAGCCGACACTTAGCACACAGGAAGATACCAGCTCTACACGTAGGCTATAGAATCTAGCGAATGTGTTGGGTGTTGCCCAGCCCGCAGCTCTACAAATATTTGTCAGCGAGGCGCCACAAGCCAACACCCAGGAAGAAGCTACACCCCTGGTGGAGTAGGCTCTTAACCCGAGCGGGCAGGGCATGTCTTGGGTTTCATACGCCAAGACGATGGCATCCACTATCCAGTGGGCCATCCTCTGCTTGGAGACAGCCTTTCACTTCTGCTGGCCTCCGTAACAGACGAAGAGCTGCTCTAAGGTCCTGAAGCTTTGCGTTCTATCCACGTAAGTCCGTACGGCATGGACGGGACAGAGAAAAGCTAGGGCTGGGTCTGCCTCCTCCGAGGACAGCGCTTGCAGACTCACCACCTGGTCCCGGAAGGGAGTGGTGGGAACCTTGGGCACATATCCAGGCCGGGGTTTCAGGATTATGTGAGAGTTACCAGGCCCAAATTCCAGGCACGATTCATCAATCCGAAAATGCCTGCAGGTCCCCTACCCTCTTGATGGAGGCCAATGCAGTCAGGAGTACTGTCTTCAGAGACAGAATTTTTAACTGAGCTGACTTCAAAGGCTCGAAGGGAGGTCTCTGCAGTGCGGTCAGCACCAGAGAAAGGTCCCAAGAGGGTACAGAGGGAGAACGAAGCGGATTTAGTCTCCTCGCCACCCTCAGGAACCTGACGATCAGATCGTGCTTCCCTAAGGACTTTTCACATACCAGATCATGATTAGCGGCGATAGCGGCAACATAAACTTTAAGGGTGGAGGGAGACAGCCTTCGCTCCAACGCCTCTTGTAGGAAGGAAAGCACGGAACTGACCGAACACCTTTGGGGGTCTTCTCGGTGAGAAGAGCACCATTCGACGAACAGGTTCCACTTCAATGCATAGAGGTGCCTCATAGAGGGCGTTGTAGTGGATGTGATGGTGTCTACCACAACCTGTCTCGTATGAAGCAATCCCAACAGCGTTACTGCGGCTGCGGATGCCATATGCCACAGGAGCCTCTGAAAATGTTTTAGTAGTACCGCTATCCTGTGTTTGAATGAATTCATGCAGTTCAACACTGACTGGACGCGCTCCTCTGTGAGGCGCACTGTTAGGGCAATCTCCATTCCAAGGAAATAGATTCTCTGCATGGGGCAGAGTTTGCTCTTCTCCCAGTTGACCCAAAGCCCCAACTGACAAAGGTGACTGAGCACCATGTCCCTGTGCTCGCACAACTGCTCTCGCGACTGGGCAAGGATCAGCCAGTCGTTGAGGTAGTTGAGGATGCAAACACCACGCTCTCTCATGGGAGCAATGGCCGCCTCCGTGACTTTCGTGAAGACATGGGGCGACAAGGCCAGCCCGAAGGGTAGGACCTTGTACTGATATGCTCGTCCGTCGAATGCAAAGCATAGGAGCGGTCTGTGTCGAGGGAGAATCGAGACATGAAAATACGTGTCCTTCAGGTCGATCACTGCAAACCAATTCTGGGGACAGACACACCTGAAGATGCGTTTCTGCATTAGCATTCTGAACGGCAGCCTGTGAAGAGACCGGTTCAGAAATCGCAGATCCAAGATCGGCCGTAATACACCGCCTTTGTTGGGCACAATGAAGTACAGGCTGTAGAAGCCGGTCTTCATATCGGCTGGAGGGACTGTCTCTATCACGTCCTTCACCAGTAGGACTGCGATCTCCACCTGAAGCACAGGGGCGTTCTCCTTCGACACGGAGGTGAAGGGAATGCCCCTGAACTTGGGGGGACGCCGGGCGAACTGAATCGCGTAGCCGAGTCTGATGGTACGGATGAGCCAGCGAGACAGGCTGGGAAGTGCTAGCCAGGCTCCCAGGAACCGTGCAAGCGGGATCAACGTGCGTTGCCCCAGACGTGCCTGCACCGGGGCAGCGCAACGGCATGCAGGGACCCGACACGGACGGCATGGTAGCGGCCCGAAGTGGGGTCTGAGTGTGCTGTGCAACACTTACCTGCTTCCACTGAGGGGGCACGCGAGTGTGGGGGAGGCCGCGTGTGTGTGTCCCAAACACAGCCGGCACCCCCTGCTGGCAATAGGAGAGGCGTCTGAGGGTGACAAGGCATGGGAACGTTGAACACTGCCAAGTGCGCTCTCTTGGCACCCAGAGATTTTGGAAACTGCTCTTTTTTTGATAATTTGGGTTTATACATAAACATAAAAAGAATGACAAAGAGTTCTCCCCTGGCCCTCCTCCGGGGGAGGGAGTGGTGCTGCAGCCATCTCCTGGACAGCAGTCTCCTCCATCTCTGGGTGGCCCGTCTCAGGGTCTCTTACGACGGCGCTTGGCAGCAGCCTGAGCGGGCTGGATGTCCTTCCCACGGCCGCCTCCACACCGACGCCTGGGCATTTTGCTTCCTCTTTATACCCACGATGTGGACCGGAGCGCGAGATGCAAATCTCGCATGCCAATTCTCATTGGCCTGTTCTCTATATCTCAAAGCTGATAGGGGCGCCCTGAAGTGATCCCAATTCGCCGGTGATGTCCGATGCACGTTGAACATGACCGACTGAAAGGGAACAACAAATATTAGATCAAATGAGCGCAGAACCCACTTTGCGCTGTTGCCTGTGATCACGTCAAAGATCAGACACATTTCCACGTGCATCTTTAAAAGTGGATGTTTTGGAAAGTGCTGGGGCAAGTTTTTGTGCCATCTAGTGGTTTAGAGGAAAATAAAATCAAACAAGCCTTTTACCCTGTGGAGCCTTTAGCCCCGTTGTACAGTACACATTCAAAATTTAAAACAGATATGGTTATTTTGCTGCTACAGTTTATTTCCATACCATTAGTAGTATATTCTGGCACCTTTGATTGCTACCCTGGCCCTTATGTGGCCTCGCCACTGGATGACACACTGCAGTAGCTACTGTACAACTTTGGGTGAGTTACGTTTTGCAGACATACAAGTATGTTCTGATGTTCCAGCAAACAGTTGTGACAATTGGAGAAAAAACAAGACAAAACTAAAAATCCCCACAAAAAAACTTTTTGATGATAATCTAATAGTTGTCTCGTTTTTCCAGAGAAACAAAACAAAACAGTTTGACATAGGGGAGCGCGGGGCACATCCTAATGCGGGGTTACTTGTAACACACATGGTTTAACACTTTCCACACATGCCAGGATGACCAAACTTAATGTATTTACTAGTTGCCATATCAACATAATTTAGAGAAAAAATTGCGCCAAAATTAAGAAATCTTTGGAAGATATCACTGAACATTTATTTACCCATAGCAAAAGTGCATTTCTTACTGTTTTTTGTGTTTATTTAAAATAATCTGTTATTATCGTAATCTTATATCTGTTATATAACAGTTGAGATGTTCTTTAACGCTGATCTAACAGCAGAAGACACGAGTCAGGGTTTAAATCCCAGTGGAGCAAATGGGATGCGTTCTAACACTGCGTTACAATGAGCCCCTATTAGAACTGCGCTATTATATTCTATACTTTTATGAATTCTTTTGAGAGACCATGAGAAAATGGTCAATAATGATGTTCAGAAATTATTCATTATTATTATGTTTTGAACTGTGCTGTATAGCTGTGTTTAGCGATGTGTTTGTTGTCAAACTCAAAAATGTGTGTATTTTTAATTATTAAAAAATGCCATTATTGTATTTTTTTTTTTTTTATTATAATTGTATTTTATTTACTAAATATTTTAGTTTGTCATGGATATTTTTTATTATTATTTCGGCTAACATTTTAAGCTGTCATTTGGTGATGTTACATTGTGCCCCTCACATGTTATGTACCCGACCTATGGGGCATGTTGTCACATTTCACATCCATTCTTTCGGGGTAAATCAAGAAAAAAGTATACACTGTATTAATGAAACAAAACCACATATTTGTACTACAAACCCGATTCCAAAAAAAGTTGGGACACTGTAGAAATTGTGAATAAAAACAGAATGCAATGATGTGGAAGTTTCAAATTTCAATATTTGATTCAAAATACAACATATCATGTTGTATCATGTTTGATGACATATCAAATGTTTAAACTGAGAAAATGTATCATTTTAAGGGAAAAATAAGTTGATTTTAAATTTCATGGCATCATCACATCTCAAAAAAGTTGGGACAAGGCCATGTTTCCCACTGTGTGGCATCCCCTCTTCTTTTTCTAACAGTCTGCAAACGTCTGGGGACTGAGGAGACAAGTTGCTCAAGTTTAGGAATAGGAATGTTGTCCCATTCTTGTCTAATACAGGCTTCTAGTTGCTCAACTGTCTTAGGTCTTCTTTGTGGCATCTTCCTCTTTATGATGCGCCAAATGTTTTCTATGGGTGAAAGATCTGGACTGCAGGCTGGCCATTTCAGTACCTGAATCCTTCTTCCTGTATGTGATGCAGTGCCGTCTAAGGGCCGAAGATCACGGGCATCCAGTATGGTTTTCCGGCCTTGACCCTTACGCACAGAGATTGTTCCAGATTCTCTGAATCTTTGGATGATATTATGCACTGTAGATGATGAGAACTTCAAACTCTTGGCAGTTTTTCTCTGAGAAACTCCTTTCTGATATTGCTCCAGTATTTTTGGCCGCAGCATTGGGGAATTGGTGATCCTCTGCCCATCTTGACTTCTGAGAGACACTGCCACTCTGAGAGGCTCTTTTTATACCCAATCATGCCGCCAATTGACCTAATAAGTTGCAAATTTGGTCCTCCAGCTGTTCCTTATATGTACATTTAACTTTTCCGGCCTCTTATTGCTACCTGTCCCAACTTTTCTGGAATGTGTAGCTCTCATGAAATCCAAAATGAGCCAATATTTGGCATGACATTTCAAAATGTCTCACTTTCAACATTAGATATGTTATCTATATTCTATTGTGAATAAAATATAAGTTTATGAGATTTGTAAATTATTGCATTCCTTTTTTATTCACAGTTTGTACAGTGTCTCAACTTTTTTTGGAATTGGGTTTGTAGACGTGTGAAATTAATGGGGTAAGAAATAAATATGTTTTGTTTGTTTGTTTGTTTGTTTTATTATTGTGCCCCGCTCTCCCCTATATTTCACAATGTTTGCTATTTGTGTGGGCTAGTTGTGTGAAGTTTCATCAGAAACGGTTAAAAATCCATCATTGCATCAGCATGACAATGTACAGTTTCAACCGACAAATGCAACTGTCAAGAAAAATATAAAGCTGAAGCTACTGAAAACAGTTTTGAATCCACATAATCACAGGGCTTTTTTTTTTTTTTTTTTTTAATAACACTTTATTATGAAGTTTCATAACATTAGTTAATGTATTAACTAACCATGGGCAGACATTTGTTACTGTATTTGTTAATCTTTTTTTAACATTAGTTAATAAAAAATACAGCTATGTTAGCTCACAGTGCATTAACTAATGTTAACAAGATTTTAATAAAGTATTAGTAAATGTTGAAATGAACATTAACAAAGATAAATAAATGCTTTATAAGTGCAGTTCATTATTAGTTCATGTTTACTAATGTAGTTAACTAATGTTAACTAAGGAACCTTATTGTAAAGTGTTACTGTTTTTATACAATTTGGGACTTTTTTTCTAGGAACATTTGGTGTCCCACTCTTCAAGCTGATTTTTAAAATATTTAAAAAATAAATAATTTATTAATTTAGAGCACAACGGGCTAAAGGTGCCACAGGGGGAAAGGCTCCATTGATTTGATTTTCCTCTAAACCTCTATAGATGGCACAAAAACTGGCCGCAGCACTTTTCTAAGCATCCACTTTTCAAGATGCATGTGGGAATTTGGCTGATCCTTGACGTGATCGCGGGCGGCAGCATCAGCAAAGTTGATTCTGTGCTAATCTGATCTAATATTTGATGTTTTTTTTTATTTATTTTTTTTATGTAGATTTAAGTTGAAAATGAGAATCAATAAAATGAATGTTTATGTTTGAGAAAAAGGCTTAATGATTTTCAATTTTGTTCAAGGTAATTAAAGCAATATGTAAAAGTATGGTATTTGGGAAAAGGCACCCTTGCTGTTGGGGCGAAAGGCACCATATTTAACACGATAAATACACTCACCTAAAGGATTATTAGGAACAGGTTGTGCATGCGTGTGCACATTGTGCAGTTGTGCAGTTGTGCATGTGATTGGTTGATTAGATAATTGCATTAATGAGAAATTGATATATATATATATATATATATATATATATATATATATATATATATATATATATATATATATATATATATATATACACTCCTAAAGGATTATTAGGAACACCTGTTCAATTTCTCATTAATGCAATTATCTAATCAACCAATCACATGGCAGTTGCTTCAATGCATTTAGGGGTGTGGTCCTGGTCAAGACAATCTCCTGAACTCCAAACTGAATGTCAGAATGGGAAAGAAAGGTGATTTAAGCAATTTTGAGCGTGGCATGGTTGTTGGTGCCAGACGGGCCAGTCTGAGTATTTCACAATCTGCTCAGTTACTGGGATTTTCACGCACAACCATTTCTAGGGTTTACAAAGAATGGTGTGAAAAGGGAAAAACATCCAGTATGCGGCAGTCCTGTGGGCGAAAATGCCTTGTTGATGCTAGAGGTCAGAGGAGAATGGGCCGACTGATTCAAGCTGATAGAAGAGCAACTTTGACTGAAATAACCACTCGTCACAACCGAGATATGCAGCAAAGCATTTGTGAAGCCACAACATGCACAACCTTGAGGCGGATGGGCTACAACAGCAGAAGACCCCACCGGGTACCACTCATCTCCACTACAAATAGGAAAAAGAGGCTACAATTTGTTCGAGCTCACCAAAATTGGACAGTTGAAGACTGGAAAAATGTTGTCTGGTCTGATGAGTCTCGATTTCTGTTGAGACATTCAGATGGTAGAATCAGAATTTGGCGTAAACAGAATGAGAACATGGATCCATCATGCCTTGTTACCACTGTGCAGGCTGGTGGTGGTGGTGTAATGGTGTGGGGGATGTTTTCTTGGCACACTTTAGGCCCCTTATTGCCAATTGGGCATCGTTTAAATGCCACGGCCTACCTGAGCATTGTTTCTGACCATGTCCATCCCTTTATGACCACCATGTACCCATTCTCTGATGGCTACTTCCAGCAGGATAATGCACCATGTCACAAAGCTCAAATCATTTCAAATTGGTTTCTTGAACATGACAATGAGTTCACTGTACTAAAATGGCCCCACAGTCACCAGATCTCAACCCAATAGAGCATCTTTGGGATGTGGTGGAACGGGAGCTTTCGTGCCCTGGATGTGCATCCCACAAATCTCCATCAACTGCAAGATGCTATCCTATCAATATGGGCCAACATTTCTAAAGAATGCTTTCAGCACTTTGTTGAATCAATGCCATGTAGAATTAAGGCAGTTCTGAAGGCGAAAGGGGGTCAAACACAGTATTAGTATGGTGTTCCTAATAATCCTTTAGGTGAGTGTAGTTAGCTGACTTTTGCATTTGTGGACATGACATGGTTAGATTCACATGGCAAATATCATATATTAAGTTGGGTGTCCACCCATATTTATAATGAAACAATCATATTTAAAAACATGATATTAATCATATCATATAATAAAATATAATTTATAGTTACTACTGTAAATTTCAATCTAAAAATGCTGGGTTAAAAACAACCTACGTTGGGTTGAATATGGACAAACCCAGCAATTGGGTTGCTTCAACCCAGCAGTTGGGTTAAATGTTTGCTTAAAACAATCCAATTGCTGGTGTTAGGGGATAACAGTTTATGACCCAAGACCAGTCGTGAAGAATGAAGATCAAGAGTCAGGAGTGCATTAATTAAAGAAAAAATTACGGAAGAATAGTTTGCAGTTTCATCAGCAGAAGCCAGCTTCAAGTCTCACGAGGAGTTCGTAGGCCACGCTCCTGACTCTGATTGGCTAAGAGAAAATGAACAGTCATGGTAAATTTCCACACATTGTTGGTTAATCAGATGTACTTGTCCATTAATCACTTGGTGACGCTTTCACCCCGGAATTAGGCACGCAGTGTCCACCCATCTCCTAGGATGCCCGTTTTACACCTTCAATACTGATCTGTAACACAGAATACTGTGCACATACACAGATACGCACTCTCTCCAAGGTTGGTTGAGCTGCAGTTCTGACCAGAAAGTTTCCCAAAACATACTGATGACATGTGCTTTCTCTCAGGTATTCATCATAATTCTATACAATCTAAAAAATGCTGGGTTAAAAACAACCCGTTGGGTTGAAAATGGACTAACCCAGCGATTGGGTTGTTTTAAGCAAACATTTAATCCAACCGCTGGGTTAAAACAACCCATTTACTGGGTTAAAACAACCAAATCGCTGGGTTAGTCCATTTTCAACCCAACTTGAGTTGTTTTTAAACCAGCATTTTTTAGAGTGTAGTGTTTCAGTAAAGAAAACATAAAATATAATATTAAATGAAAGACAATCCATATTTCATCTCTGGAAGCCGGGCTAAGTGAGCAAGCACTGTTACTGCACACCTGGCATGGGCCAGACCCTCAGTCACTCCTCAGAGACCAGATACAAACTTTAGAAAACATATAAACATATAATGTTTTATTCATAGGGACAGATACAATACACATAGATAAAAATGGGACAACAGCCATCCAATGCAACACATTATTATTAAATAAACCAACGTGCTGACATCGAGCTGTGGGGGAGAGGGAGAACTGTTGCAACACGTTTTGCATTTCGTTGAGTTTCTCAGAGACGGTTTACATTGGAAAGCTAACATTTTTTTTTAAACAAGATACCATCTTTCAGCTATAGGTGTGGGCAATAGCTTCTGCAAAATTTGGTATCGATACTATACCGAGTAAATACAGGGCCAGTATCGCCGAAACCAATACCTATACTTTTTACTTTTAAAAGCATGCACTTGAACTTACATGTGCTTTCCTTTAGTGTCGTGGTGATGTGAATGAATCATTAATATGCTAAATCTAAATACATTTCATGACCACTAAAATATTTTGTGATTTGAGCTCTCGATACGCCTGTAATTACATTTATTCATTTATTTACACACTACATTATGTAGTAAAACAATTTTTTGTAAAAGGTTGCCAGTGACAGACTGTTGTACCTCAAAAGGTATAACTTTTTTTTTTTTTTTTCTGACAGATTTATTAAGAACAATTACAAAACATAACACAATGCATTTAAACGTTTAACAGTCCTAATTATGTACATTAATGTTCAAAAGTGTGTGGTCGGTTAGATTTTTAATGTTTCTTCTGGTCACCAAGGCTGCATTTATTTGATCAAAAATACAGTAAAAACAGTAATATTGCTAAATATTATTGCACTTTAAAATAGGCTGTTTTCTATTTTAATATGCTTTAAAATAATAATAAAAAAATAAATAATAATTCTAATATGCTGATTTGATGCTAAGAAAACATTTCTGATTATTATCAATGTTGAAAACTATTGTGCTGCTTCATCTTTCTGACGTCAACATTTTGAACATTGACGTTTTCACCCCAGAATTAGGCACATAGTGACGTTCCAGGTCTGGAGCAGGTGCCAGCTTGTCCAGAAAACAAGTCCACCCATCACCTGCCCGTTGTACACCTTCAACACTGATCTGTAACACAGAATACTGTGCACATACACAGATACGCACTCTCTCCGAGGTTGGTTGAGCTGCAGTTCTGACCAGAAAGTTTCCCAAAACATACTGATGACATGTGCTTTCTCTCAGGTATTCATCATAATTCTATACAATCTAAAAAATGCTGGGTTAAAAACAACCCGTTGGGTTGAAAATGGACTAACACAGCGATTGGGTTGTTTTAACCCAGCGATTGGGTTGTTTTAAGCAAACATTTAATCCAACCGCTGGGTTAAAACAACCCATTTACTGGGTTAAAACAACCTAATCGCTGGGTTAGTCCATTTTCAACCCAACTTGAGTTGTTTTTAAACCAGCATTTTTTTAGAGTGTAGTGTTTCAGTAAAAGAAAACATAAAATATAATATTAAATGAAAGACAATCCATATTTCATCTCTGGAAGCCGGGCTAAGTGAGCAAGCACTGTTACTGCACACCTGGCATGGGCCAGACCCTCAGTCACTCCTCAGAGACCAGATACAAACTTTAGAAAACATATAAACATATAATGTTTTATTCATAGGGACAGATACAATACACATAGATAAAAATGGGACAACAGCCATCCAATGCAACACATTATTATTAAATAAACCAACGTGCTGACATCGAGCTGTGGGGGAGAGGGAGAACTGTTGCAACACGTTTTGCATTTCGTTGAGTTTCTCAGAGACGGTTTACATTGGAAAGCTGACATTTTTTTTTAAACAAGATACCATCTTTCAGCTATAGGTGTGGGCAATAGCTTCTGCAAAATTTGGTATCGATACTATACCGAGTAAATACAGGGCCAGTATCGCCGAAACCAATACCTATACTTTTTACTTTTAAAAGCATGCACTTGAACTTACATGTGCTTTCCTTTAGTGTCGTGGTGATGTGAATGAATCATTAATATGCTAAATCTAAATACATTTCATGACCACTAAAATATTCTGTGATTTGAGCTCGATACGCCTGTAATTACATTTATTCATTTATTTACACACTACATTATGTAGTAAAACAATTTTTTGTAAAAGGTTGCCAGTGACAGACTGTTGTACCTCAAAAGGTATAACTTTTTTTTTTTTCTGACAGATTTATTAAGAACAATTACAAAACATAACACAATGAATTTAAACTTTTAACAGTCCTAATTATGTACATTAATGTTCAAAAGTGTGTGGTCGGTTAGATTTTTAATGTTTCTTCTGCTCACCAAGGCTGCATTTATTTGATCAAAAATACAGTAAAAACAGTAATATTGCTAAATATTATTGCACTTTAAAATAGGCTGTTCCCTTTCAGTCGGTCACGTTCGACGTACGTCGGACGTCACCGACGAATTGGGATCACTTCAGGGAGCCCCTAACAGCTTCGAGATATAGAGAACAGGCCAATGAGAATTGGCGTGCGAGATTTGCATCTCGCGCTCCGCCCCACGTCGCAGGTATAAAGCGGAAGTGAAATGCACGCACGTTTGTCATTCACTTCAGAGCCGAACGGCGTTGATGAAGAGCGAAAAGAGAGAGAGAGTAGAGAGAACGAGACCAGAGAGAGAGAGAGAGAGAGGAAGACGCGTGTGTTGGCGGGACAGCACAACCAGCGCGACCGCGCTCACTGCTGCATTAGAAACAACTGCTGTTCTCACAGCAATAAAAGAGAGTTGTGAGTGCACACACACGGGCTGCACTATTACCCGGTGTGTTGCCGCGGTCCTCCCCTGAGTGCTTCAGCACAAAAAAAAAAGAGCGTTTTCCTCACAAAAAGAGCTACACGGGTGTGACACTGCGTCTTTTTCAAGATGTCATTCCACCCGTGCGCTACTGGATGCGGTCGTTCCCTGTCACCCGCTTGACGGTCACAATCGCTGTATCACGTGACTGGGCTTACAGCACGCTGAGGCGGCCTTTGTGGATAGTTCGTGTTCTCACTGTGGGAACATGACTATCGCAGCGCTTAGGTCGAGACTCGCCTACATTCGTGAAGGTGGAGTCCCCCTACCCATGCCTCAATCTAGCTCTATTCCCCAGAATAGATCTACTTCGACGAATGGCCGGGGTGACCTGAGGATTACGGTTAGGGCAAACCCGCCGAGCGTACCTCCGCAGACCCCTAATCCCTCACAAGCGCCGCTACCGTTTGAGCTTCCGGAGGGACCCGCTGGCCCCTCCCATGGGCGTCCGGCGGTGTCCTTCAGAGCTCCAGCGGATGAGCAGATGTCGATCGCTGCATCGGAGGGGGAGTTCCAGTCCTCGGAGGATGAAGATTCGGCTGCACTGCCTCCCTCTGGGAGAGTGGCAGCGGTCGAGTCGGACCCCGAGTTGACGGCTATGCTTTCGGCCGCGGAAAGGTCGGACTTGAGTGGAACCCTCCACCACGTCCCGAACCTTCTAGATTGGACGATTGGTTTCTCGGGCGGGCGCACTGGTTTTCAGCGTCCGCCCCGGTGCCTTTCTTCCCGGAGGTGCATGAGGAGCTCACCAGGTCGTGGTCGACACCCTTTAGTGCCAGGAACCGACCGGTGGCTCCTCCTCCTCACTACCCTTGACGTCGGGCAAGCCAGGGGGTATGTGGGGATCCCGCCGGTGGAGCGGGCGTCGCGATGCAACTGTGTCCGGAGACCGCCTCCAACTGGTGTGGTGACCCACGTCTCCCGTCCAAGGCCTGTAAGTTCTCCTCCAGTCTGACTGCGAAGGCTTACAGGTCTTGTGGCCAGGCTGCATCCGCCTTGCATGCCATGGTGCTGCTTAAGGTGCATCAGGCCCAGGCACTCATGGATATGCACGAGGGTAGCCCTGGCCCAGAGCTCCTCCGGGCGATGAAAGTCACCGCCCGTTCCATTGGTCAGCCGATGTCCACTCTAGTGGTCCAGGAGCGGCATCTCTGGCTCAACCTGGCCGACATGAGGGAGACCGATAAGACTCGGTTCCTGGACTCCCCCATCTCCCCGGCTTCGGCGACACGGTCGAGAGCTTTGCCCAGCAGTTCTCGGCCGCCCAGAAGCAGACGGAGGGCATAAAATACATCCTGCCCTGGCGGTCAGCTGCTGCCTCCACCCTCCGAGGACGTCCGCCCGCCGGCGCCCCCGCTCCCGCCCCAGCCCAGCAGCAGCCTCCACCCGGGCGTCGGTGTGGAGCCGGCCGTGGGAAGGACGTCCAGCCCGCTCAGGCTGCTGCCAAGCCAGGTGGCAAGCGCCGTCATAAGAGACCCTGAGACGGGCCACCCAGAGATGGAGGAGACTGCTCTTCGGGAGACGACCGCAGCACCTCCCCGAGCGATATTGTGTCATCCTGTTCACCCAAATTGAGCAGTTTCACCCTCAGGCGCTCTCTTGCTCGCCAGCAGGGGTGCCGGCTGTGTCTGGGGCGCTCACCAACGGCCTCCCCACACTCGCGTGCCCCTCAGCGGAAGCAGGTAAGTGTTGCACAGCACACTCAGACCCAACCTTGGGCGCTACCATGCTGCCCGTATCGGGTCCCCTGCATGCGCCGCACTGCCCGCTGCGTGGTGCGTCTGTGGTGCCGTTGGTCCCGCTTGCGGTTCCTGGGAGCCTGGCTAGTGCTTCCCAGCCCGTCTCGCTGGCTCATCCGTACTATCAGACTTCGGCTATGCGATTCAGTTCGCCCGGCGCCCCCAAGTTCAGGAGCGTTCACTTCACCTCCGTGTCGAAGGAGAATGCCCCTGTGCTCCAGGCGGAGATCGCAGTCCTACTGGCGAAGGACGCGATAGAGCCGGTCCCTCCAGCCGATATGAAGACCGGCTTCTACAGCCCGTACTTCATTGTGCCCAAGAAAAGCGGCGGGTTACGACCGATCTTGGATCTGCGACTTCTGAACCAGTCCCTTCACAGGCTGCCGTTCAGGATGTTAACGCAGAAACGCATCTTCAGGTGCGTCCGTCCCCAAGATTGGTTTGCAGCGATCGACCTGAAGGACGGTTCTAGGCGGTCTGCCACAAGCTGTAGTAGACACCATTACTTCGCTAGAGCCCTCTACAAGGCACCTCTACGCGCTGAAGTGGAACCTGTTCGTCGAATGGTGCTCTTCTCGCCGAGAAGACCCCCGAAGGTGTTCGGTCAGTTCCGTGCTTTCCTTCCTACAAGACGGGTTGGAGCGAAGGCTGTCTCCCTCACACCTCAAAGTCTATGTGGCCGCCATCGCGCCAATCATGACTTCGTGGCGGGAAGTCCTTAGGGAAGCACGATCTGATCGTCAGGTTCCTGAGGGGCGAGAGACTGAATCCGCCGCCCTCCTCTATACCCTCTTGGGACCTGTCTCTGGTGCTGACCGCACTGCAGAGGCCTCCCTTTGAGCCTTTACAGTCAGCTGAGTTAAAAATTCTGTCTCTGAAGACAGTACTCCTGACTGCATTGGCCTCCATCAAGAGGGTAGGGGACCTGCAGGCATTTTCGGTCAACGAATCGTGCCTGGAATTCGGGCCTGGTAACTCTCACGTAATCCTGAGACCCCGGCCTGGATATGTGCCCAAGGTTCCCACCACTCCCTTCCGGGACCAGGTGGTGAGCCTGCAAGCGCTGCCTTCAGAGGAGGCAGACCCAGCCCTAGCTTTTCTCTGTCCCGTCCGCGCTTTGCGGACTTACGTGGACAGAACGCAAAGCCTCAGGACCTCAGAGCAGCTCTTCGTCTGTTATGGAGGAGAGCAGAAGGGAAAGGCTGTCTCCAAGCAGAGGATGGCCCACTGGATAGTGGATGCCCTGCCCGCTCGGGTTAAGAGCCCACTCCACCAGGGGTGTAGCTTCTTCCTGGGCGCTGGCTCGTGGCGCCTCGCTGGCAGATATTTGTAGAGCTGCGGGCTGGGCGACACCTAACACATTCGCTAGGTTCTATAGCCTACGTGTAGAGCCAGTATCTTCCTATGTGCTCACTTCCCATAGTCAGTAACACCGAAGTGCCCATTCTAAAGTGTCGGCTTTGTTGCGCCACTCCCTTCCCCATGGAAAGGATACGTGCGCTTATATGCTCCAGTCAAGTTCCCCAGTATAGTGAACCCTGTCGAGTCCTCCGCAACCCTCGGCAGTCAGACGTGGCGGAGCGTCCGACACCAGGCCTAACGCTCGTATGCATTGGTGGAACTTGTGTTAGGCTGGGTTCCATATGTTGTGACCCCCACGGCGGTCCCATATGTGTATTCTCCACAGTAAGTCTCCCTTCAGCGAGCTTGTGTCTTTCCCTCAGCAGAGCTCACTCTGCCGTCTCAGTGTGGTGTGGACCCCCGCCTAAAATGGCCGGAGCCACCCCTGGGGCTTCTGTATGTAGCACTGCCCACGGCCAGTCCATACGTGTATTCTCCACATGGTAACTCCCTCCGGCATGATGTGGCTTCCACAGTGGCCCCCCGGGGCACGCTTTCCCAGCGTTATCCAATAGTCGGCTGAGTGGGTCTTGCAGAACAGCAGCTGACTCTCCCTGCGTGAATTTCCCCGCCCAGAACAGCTGGGGTCTGAGGGGCTTTCCCAGGGCGCTGGAAGTGGTAGCAACTGTGGCGTGTTCCAAAGGGATCCCAATTCGTCGGTGACGTCCGACATACGTTGAACGTGACCGACTGAAAGGGAACGTCTCGGTTTACATATGGTAACCCTCGTTCCCTGAAGGAGGGAACGGAGACGTACGTCCCGTCGCCACAATTGCTGTACCATCACTGCAGGCCGAGTCAATAGTTCGGCCACAAAAACGTGCGTGCATTTCACTTCCGCTTTATACCCACGACGCGGGTTCTCATTGGCCTGTTCTCTATATCTCGAAGCTGTTAGGGGCTCCCTGAAGTGATCCCAATTCGTCGTGACGTCCGACGTACGTCTCCGTTCCCTCCTTCAGGGAACGAGGGTTACCATACGTAACCGAGACGTTTTCTATTTTAATGTTTTAAAATAATAATAAAAAATAATAATAATAATTCTAATATGCTGATTTGATGCTAAGAAAACATTTCTGATTATTATCAATGTTGAAAACTATTGTGCTGCTTCATCTTTCTGACGTCAACATTTTGAACATTGACGTTTTCACCCCAGAATTAGGCACATAGTGACGTTCCAGGTCTGGAGCAGGTGCCAGCTTGTCCAGAAAACAAGTCCACCCATCACCTGCCCGTTGTACACCTTCAATACTGATCTGTAACACAGAATACTACACACTGTACACATATATACAGTTTCTCCAAAGTCGGAGTTGGCTGATCTCAAGTTCTGACCAGAAAGTTTTCCAAAACATGCAGATAACAAGTGTTTTCTCTCAGTAAGAGAGTACAGACAGTATTCATCATAATTCTTTAGTGTTTCAGTAAAAGACAATATAAAATATAATATTAGATGAAAGACAATCCATATTTCATCTCTGGAAGGTGTTTACCTGTGAGGTAAAAGGCCCCCTCTCCACCTCATACATTTATACAATTTTATAATAAAATTAGCCACTTTTATGATTTATTTTCACACAAAATCTGTTGCTCCATCAGTGTTCAATACAATTATTATTATTATTATTTATTTTTTCTGAAATCATACACTTTGGGAGTAGTGAAAAGCTATTTTTTCTTAAGCTGTGCCTTTATCCCCATTGTATTAACAATATAAAAATACATTATAGAGTAAATAACGTTCACAATGCAATGCTCAAAATATATATTTTTTAAATAATATTTTTAAGCTCAACACATTACAACACAGCAAACATTGCCTGAGACATAGTAAAGGGCTGAAACGTGAATAATAACAACTTCAAGGGTAACACTTTATAATAACTGCATATTAATTATTAGTTATGCATTAGTAAATAGTTAATTCAATATTTATAGCATTAATAGACATTAATGTGCAGTTTATACATACAGCTATAAATGCTTTATTCTTGATTTATATATATTTTTCATACTTTATTAATGAACAATTTATTATTTCTAAATTAGGTAATATATTATTTACAAACCACTTATTTATGAGTTGTCAGTGGTTCATAAAATAATTTAGAAAGTGTAAGTAAATGATTAATAAACTATTTTCTTGTTTACTAAACCATATCTTATTATTTAGACATAGTAATAGTTACTCAGTATGTTAATAAATGCTTTATTAACATGTATTCCTACTGTAATTCATGATTAATTCAGATAGTTATAAAACATTTAGTAGTTAATTATTTGTGTGAGCTCATCTAAAGTGAGGACTATTTATGCTACATAAAGCTTTTACAAAGGAGATTTAAAGGTTCAGTTTAGGACATAATTAGATTTTTGTTATATAATAAAATACAACAAATAACTGTTTTAATATATACACTCAGCTAAAGGATTATTAGGAACACCATACTAATACTGTGTTTGACCCCCTTTCGCCTTCAGAACTGCCTTAATTCTACGTGGCATTGATTCAACAAGGTGCTGAAAGCATTCTTTAGAAATGTTGGCCCATATTGATAGGATAGCATCTTGCAGTTGATGGAGATTTGTGGGATGCACATCCAGGGCACGAAGCTCCCGTTCCACCACATCCCAAAGATGCTCTATTGGGTTGAGATCTGGTGACTGTGGGGGCCATTTTAGTACAGTGAACTCATTGTCATGTTCAAGAAACCAATTTGAAATGATTCGATCTTTTGTGACATGGTGCATTATCCTGCTGGAAGTAGCCATCAGAGAATGGGTACATGGTGGTCATAAAGGATGGACATGGTCAGAAACAATGCTCAGGTAGGCCGTGGCATTTAAACGATGCCCAATTGGCAATAAGGGGCCTAAAGTGTGCCAAGAAAACATCCCCCACACCATTACACCACCACCACCAGCCTGCACAGTGGTAACAAGGCATGATGGATCCATGTTCTCATTCTGTTTACGCCAAATTCTGACTCTACCATCTGAATGTCTCAACAGAAATCGAGACTCATCAGACCAGGCCAGTCTTCAACTGTCCAATTTTGGTGAGCTTGTGCAAATTGTAGCCTCTTTTTCCTATTTGTAGCGGAGATGAGTGTTACCAGATGGGGTCTTCTGCTGTTGTTGTTGCCCATCCGCCTCAAGGTTGTGAGATTCAAGATTCAAGATTCAAGAGATTCAAGAGTTTTATTTGTCACATACACAGTTATGCAGGTTGTGCATGCGTGTGCACATTGTGCAGTTGTGCAGGTTGTGCATGTGATTGGTTGATTAGATAATTGCATTAATGAGAAATTGATATATATATATATATATATATATATATATATATATATATATATATATATATATATATATATATATATATATATATACACTCACCTAAAGGATTATTAGGAACACCTGTTCAATTTCTCATTAATGCAATTATCTAATCAACCAATCACATGGCAGTTGCTTCAATGCATTTGGGGTGTGGTCCTGGTCAAGACAATCTCCTAAACTCCAAACTGAATGTCAGAATGGGAAAGAAAGGTGATTTAAGCAATTTTGAGCGTGGCATGGTTGTTGGTGCCAGGACGGGCCGGTCTGAGTATTTCACAATCTGCTCAGTTACTGGGATTTTCACGCACAACCATTTCTAGGGTTTACAAAGAATGCTGTGAAAAGGAAAAACATCCAGTATCATCCAGTATCTTAACGGCAGTCCTGTGGGCGAAAATGCCTTGTTGATGCTAGAGGTCAGAGGAGAATGGGCCGACTGATTCAAGCTGATAGAAGAGAAACTTTGACTGAAATAACCACTCGTTACAACCGAGGTATGCAGCAAAGCATTTGTGAAGCCACAACACGCACAACCTTGAAGGCGGATGGGCTACAACAGCAGAAGACCCCACCGGTACCACTCGTCTCCACTGCAAATAGGAAAAGAGGCTACAATTTGCACAAGCTCACCAAAATTGGACAGTTGAAGACTGGAAAAATGTTGTCTGGTCTGATGAGTCTCGATTTCTTTTTGAGACATTCAAATGGTAGAGTCAGAATTTGGCGTAAACAGAATGAGAACATGGATCCGTCATGCCTTGTTACCACTGTGCAGGCTGGTGGTGGTGGTGTAATGGTGTGGGGATGTTTTCTTGCACACTTTAGGCCCCTTAGTGCCAATTGGGCATCGATTTAAATGCCACGGCCTACCTGAGCATTGTTTCTGACCATGTCCAACCCTTTATGACCACCATGTACCCATTCTCTGATGGTTACTTCCAGCAGGATAATGCACCATGTCACAAAGCTCGAATCATTTCAAATTGGTTTCTTGAACATGACAATGAGTTCACTGTACTAAAATGGCCCCCACAGTCACCAGATCTCAACCCAATAGAGCATCTTTGGGATGTGGTGGAACAGGAGCTTCGTGCCCTGGATGTGTGCATCCCACAAATCTCCATCAACTGCAAGATGCTATCCTATCAATATGGGCCAACATTTCTAAAGAATGCTTTCAGCACCTTGTTGAATCAGTGCCACGTGAGAATTGAGGCAGTTCTGAAGGCAAAGGGGTCAAACACAGTATTAGTATGGTGTTCCTAATAATCCTTTAGGTGAGTGTATATGTCATATTTTGCACTCCTGTAATCCAGTGTTGGCACTGGTAATTTTTATTCAGCAATGTATTCAGTAAACAATGTATCATTAATAAAGTATGAAAATACCCGATTATTAAACACTTTGGTAACACGTTACAATAAGGTTGTATTAGTTAACATTAGTTAATGCAGTGGTGGGCACGTGCATTTCACACCTAGGCCTTCAGTGGTATCCTACCTGAATTAATTCACCTTTTAATAAAATCACTGCGACGCAAATTATGGACGGATATAGAAACCATTAATAGCCTATTATAGAAATGCACTATTACGGCTCTCATGAAGTGAATTAATTATTAAATTATTAAATCATTTAAGAATTATTAACACAGGAAACCCGATTGTACAATTCAACAAGTCTCCTTTCACTGCTGCCACAGTTTAAAATAATATATTAACAAAAAATTTTATCATAAATTTACAAGAAAAAATAAATTGCATTCATCACAGAAGAAAAGCGGGCACGGATTAGCCTGCCCAGGGTTGACTGTAGGATATAAAAAAATGTAAATAAAATGCATTATAGCTTACTCACCAAAATAAGCTATGATTATTTGTACACAAAACATGCCAATGTGTGCAGCTGCCCATGCTCTCAAATAAATCAAGGAGATCAGCAGGACTTCAAAATCAGTGATGGCAGTTAGTTTCATTTTTAGCCGGGACAGACTCACATGACTGTGCAGCTGAGAGAGGCTGTATGCGGAATTTTGAAAATAGCTTTGTAAGTATTTTAATTAATACATTCATTTCTTCTCTGTCAGCCATTGGGGTTTGAAAAACGCTATTAAAACTACAGACGTTTTATCTTGTGCGGTTTGCTAGTTATTCTGACTAGGCTACTAGTTATAATACACTCTCTGGACCATCCAATCAAGGATGTGAAAATGCCAACAACGTTATTGTAGGCCTATGCCTGCTAGATGGCAACAGCATTTCTACCATTAGAGTGAGATGGTGAGTTAGGAAATGTTCATCCTTAGTGTGTGTCAACTGCTGTGTAAACTAATGTAAATATGTACAGTAAGATAACCTTACAAAAACAGTAAGGCTACAGGCACTGTTCATGAGTTAGTTCATGTTAACTAATGCATTAACTAATTGCAGTCTTAACATGAATAGATGCATTAATATATGTGTGAGTTAAGATTAATGCTGAACAGAGGGGTGTTGTTCATGGTTGGATTCACGTTAACTGATGCATTAACTAATTTTACTAATACAACCTTATTGTAAAGTGTTACCAACACATACATATATATATATATATATATGCTTATAAATCAGGAACAAAGCATTTATAACTATATTTACAAACTGTGTATTAATATCTATTAATGCTTTATAAATGATGAACTCTTTACTAATGCAACTAACTAATGATTCATATGCAGTTATTATAAAGTGTTACCAAATCAAGTATGATAATACAATATAAATAGATATAAATAAAAAATATAATTGGACCAAGCAGAAAAAAAACATTTATGCCAACCTCTTAGAGAGGGCAACTTATCACAAATCCAAGACTTTAAAATATTTTTTTCCAAATAGTTAACAGGTAAAAGTCACCTGGCATATCTATTTGAAATTAATTTACAAGGAATTTCTGACTCAATTCAATGACAACTTTGGACAAGGGGGAGGCTTTAATTATGTGACAGTCCCATACAGAGAGTCCAAACCTTTCTCCCATTCTTTCTCTTGAAACATCAACCCAAAGCTCCTCTCCCAGGTCAATATGTGATTCTGGCTGTTTTAAATTCACTATGAGGAGCATTAAGCTTTATAAAAAATAGTGATATCTGCTTGAAGATTGGGACAATATATATGCAAAACAAACTGGTGGGGCCTGTGATTATGTGGATTCAAAACTGCTCATTAGACTTCATGGATAGCTGTTTCAATAGCTTCATCTTATATTTTTCTTGACAGTTGCATTTGTCCGCTTGAAACTGTACATTGTCATGTTGATGCAATGATGGGATTTTTAAATCGCTTCGGATGCACATCAGGGCACAGCTCCTGATTCCACCACATCCCAAGATGCTCTATTGGGTTGAGATCTGAGTGACTGTAGGGGCCATTTTAGTACAGTGAACTCATTGTCATGTTCAAGAAACCAATTTGAAATGATTAGAGCTTTGTGACATGGTGCATTATCCTGCTGGAAGTAGCCATCAGAGAATGGGTACATGGTGGTCATAAAGGGATGGACATGGTCAGAAACAATGCTCAGGTAGGCCGTGGCATTTAAGCGATGCCCAATTGGCACTAAGGGGCCTAAAAGTGTACCAGAAAACATCCCCCACACCATTACACCACCACCACCAGCCTGCACAGTGGTAACAAGGCATGATGGATCCATGTTCTCATTCTGTTTACGCCAAATTCTGACTCTACTACCATCTGAATGTCTCAGCAGAAATCGAGACTCATCAGACCAGGCAACATTTTCCAGTCTTCAACTGTCAATTTTGGTGAGCTTGTGTGCAAATTGTAGCCTCTTTTTCCTATTTGTAGTGGAGATGAGTGGTACCCGGTGAGGGTCTTCTGCTGTTGTAGCCCATCCGCCTCAAGGTTGTGCGTGTTGTGGCTTCACAAATGCTTTGCTGCATACCTCGGTTGTAACGAGTGGTTATTTTCAGTCAAAGTTGCTCTTCTATCAGCTTGAATCAGTCGGCCCATTCTCCTCTGACCTCTAGCATCAACAAGGCATTTTCGCCCCACAGGACTGCCGCATACTGGATGTTTTTTCCCTTTTCACACCATTCTTTGTAAACCCTAGAAATGGTTGTGCGTGAAAATCCCAGTAACTGAGCAGATTGTGAAATACTCAGACAGGCCCATCTGGCACCAACAACCATGCTACGCTCAAAATTGCTTAAATCACCTTTCTTTCCCATTCTGACATTCAGTTTTGGAGTTCAGGAGATTGTCTTGACCAGGACCACACCTAAATGCATTGAAGCAACTGCCATGTGATTGGTTGATTAGATAATTGCATTAATGAGAAATTGAACAGAACTACAGATTATGTTTGAATTTTATCTATAGCCTTTAAAAAAGGAAGCATGTGACTTTAAATGTGTTTGCATTACAACAGTATGACATAGACCCTCTAACATATCTGACAGAAGTGTAAAAAAAAAAAAAAAAAAAAAAAAAAAAACAACATTAGCATTATGTTAGATGGTTATTCCAACTGATATGTAATAAGTACTCGGAGCTGTTGC